>APFE030025449.1:114302-241633 GCA_000404065.3 Pinus taeda | reverse complement strand
AAAGTTTTGTTTATCTCAGAGATTGTTTGGGAATTTTCAATGGCATCAGTTGTGATTAAGGGGGAGTGTTGGAAATAATAATCCCAACCATTGCGTTAACATACTGACAAACACCATGCTTGCCCAATCAACTACTGCACAGTTATGATTTTGTTTGCAGACATAAAGACAGAAGTAAGAATAGAAGTTCAGAGTAGACCTTTCTGCAACACATCACAAAAGTTAAAGGAATTTAATGAAGTTGGTAAACAAATATGCGCAAATGTTCACTTTGCGACTGTTGCCCACACTCCACAACACCTGCAAGTTCAGAAAACCATTCACTATGTAAATTTGCCCATGTTGCGTATTAAATATTTTCTCTATCATGTAATTAATGTCAAATTCGTATGTTAGGATAAATATGCAAGTAAAAGTCATTTATAAGGTTGGGCATGTTGGGATTGTTGGGCACGTTAGGGAGCGAGAGTCTATGAGGTAGTGAGGAGAAAATCATGGAGGAAATATTGGTGGGTGCGTGAAAACTAGTTTTATGGAATTTTACAGAAGTTTACTCCGCAACCATGCAATGCATAAATTGTAGTAAATTTGTTGTGTTTTTCACTTGGAGTTGCAACATCCATTTATCACTCGAATGTAATTTATTTATGTTTTGACATATAATATAAAGTGTGGTCAGTTGCGTTATCGTTTTAATCTTACATAAATAAATTTTCGCAACCTCTTTTATTTTACTCTGTTTTGCCATGAGTGACCTCTATGTTTTAATTAAGTCCCTGTGTGGTTGTGATATCCTCATTGCATCCTAATATTTACCTTTCCGCAACTGAATATGACCTTGCCTACTTTGCCGTAAATGATTTCTGAGCTCCTCTACCCCCTAAATTTATTTTTTTAATAGAGAGGCCATCCAGCTGCTAAGTCTCTTCTCTATTCCAAAGGGGGTAGAACAACAGATCTGGTGTGGGTCGCCATGGTCAATAAGTCTCATGCCACGCAACTATGAAGCAATGGAGTCAAGGGTTGAGAGGCCATCCAACTGTTAAGTCTCTCATCTATTCCAAAGGGGGTACAACAATAGATCTGGTGTGGGTTGCCATGGTCAATAAGTCTCATGCCAATTCATTGCATCGTATGGTCATGTGAATATGTTGATTCATGGTTGCACAAGAGCTGGAACCGGGGAAAAATGAGCTCCATTGCAGTCATTGAAGGACGTGCAGAGCATTAAGATGCCAAATTTGTGGAGGGCCATACACTCGTGTGCCATTATTGCAAGCTCATAAGGCCATATTCAACAATTTTTGTCATATAGTGGGCTGATTCATTGGCTCCCAAGTGCGAGCAAGCCATAGAGAGAACGTAACAAAATTGAAGGGCAAAACGGACAAGAGCATAGGGCTTTGAGACATAGATTCGATATATTTGTTGAGTAGTCAGTTGCATAGGAGTGTAGGAGCCACGGTGCCATTTAGCTGAAGTTCCATTCACACATTTAGTGGACCTAGTCATATATATTGCAGCAGAGGCAAGTAGCGCAATTTTCTTGGGCGATTTCCACAGTCGAGAGATTGCAAGGGTGTTTATTGTTCACAAGGAAAACCAAAGACCACAAGATGCTGCCAACATCGTATTAGAGTTGTGGTTGGCAATGTCACCAATGATCTCTCTGTAGGTTTCTCAACCATCAAAGCAACGTTGGATTGTGGAGCATCACACGAGACATCGCACAGGGAAAACATATATCCATTGTGCATCGTTAAGCATCGGGTGGTCAAGAGCATAAAAGTAGTGGGAGAAGATGAGCCACTCATAAGGTGGGTGTAGCCAGACTAGTTTGGGACAAGAAACCATATATCATTGTGTGGTTAATCGAGGGTTCAGTGTGCTGATAGATCTAGGGTACTATAATTACTTAAGGCTAGGACTCATCTTTGGGAGGTCGATTCTCCATAATGTTGGGAAGACCAAGCGTCATCTCCTGAGCCATGTTATTTTATGTATGGGACTGCGAATGGTATTTTTTGAAGGTTTCGTTGTCACTTTGAAGGTTGATTACTATTCAATCAAGGGGAGAGCTCTCAATATAGTATTGTTGTAACAACAGAGTGGAAGGAGAATCCTATTTAAAAATTGAAACAGTATCGAATTCCTAGTTCCTTTAATAACAACCACAGATTTTATATGATGTTGCCTAGTTCCCTTGAATAACTATAATCTTGAGTAGGAGTCGTTTGATTTTTATATAATAAGGGTTTGTTTGTGTTATAAAAAAAAAAGGGGTGGGAAAAACATTTCTAGCTCCATCTATTATCTTCGAAGTATGTGGCTATAGTATCTTTGGGCCAAATTTGTCGAAGTGAACTACTTGGGAAGGAATGATTGACAAAATGGTGAAGAATTAGTGTATGCCTGCATATTTTCCTGCCTTGGTGTGTGAGAAGATGGGTCATCTTGAAGATATACTAGAAACCACCTAGAAACTTCTTGATGAATTAGTGAAAGTATATGGTCCTTTATACACCAATACCTCCTTAAACCATGGTCAAAGTAGAATACCATTCTCAAAAAGAGTCCATGCCATTTTTCAGCAAAATCACCCATGGGAAGTGAAGGAAGGACAAGGAAGAGGAGCTAAGCTCTCTGCACTTGGATTTGAATTGCAACGAACTAAGTTAGTTATAGACCTTCATAAATTGGAGGAATTAAACACCTATATCTTTGAGGTGGGGCAACGAGGATGGAAGAAACCCAGTTGGGAACTCAAGCCATCCATGCCTGCATTGATACAACCCAAACTTTTGGAACATCCTTATGAAGAAGTTAGGCTCACAGTTGCTTCTTGTCTCAGTAGGATCATAGTGTTAACATCACCACTATTGCCTTATAATTATGATATCATGAGGGAGATATTGCAGTTGATAGTAGAATCGCTTCAAGGGTTGAACAACATCATGATTCCTACCTTTAAGAAGCGACGCAAAATCTTAGAACTCATGGTAGAGTTCAGCTTTGGCACATTCATGCTAAATATAGAATGTGAGGACTTAATCTTTGAGGTGTTCCAGAAGTTATACACCAGCATTACATTATCTCATCCAGATCGTGTCAAAATAAGCATGTAGAAGATTATTTCAATGCTTTTAGAAGGAGATGCTGGCATCTACAAGATACTAAGATCCAAATTATTAAGCATTTGGAGAAAGGAACTAGTTGTATCATGAGCCGCCTATGATATATTTGATACGTTGGCCATGCAAAGCATAAAGTTGCTCAGAAGAGTGCTTACTAGGAAGGAGCTGTAGTGGATTAAAGGAGTAAGAAAGAACAGAGAAAATAAAACCTGTAGCGAGAATGAACTAAGGAGGAGAGGATTATGGTTTATCTGCAAGGGACTTTGAGCACCTAACCATTCATGTCTAAATGATAAGAAGGATTCAACAAGGAGAGAACAAGAGGAGATTCCTACTGATCATGGAAAGTCTTCTATAATTGGATCTATTGATTTCTAGGATGGTGAACAGTAGCACGATACGATTTAGGGAGACTTGCAGGATGACAAGCATTCAGAAGTGCATGAGGAAATTATACCTAATGGTGTTGATGTGGTAGAATCTTTTACAATTGAGTCCATAGATATCTAGGAGGACATCCATAAAGAGTATGGGCAATCAGGTGTAGATAAAAATCCACTAGTACATTCAGGTTTGACAACCAGAGAGGGTGAACAACAGGTTGTCCCCACATGTGGAGAAGGCAAGGAAGAAGACAATCAAGGAGACTCAAGTGAGGAGCCAGTAAGGATAAACTGGCATGACAAGCATGATCATGAGGGGTAGCATGACAAATATACTATGCAAGATGAACCATTTTTGGAGAGTCGGTCAAAGGTTCAAGATGGAGATATGATAGTTTAACATATGGTGTAGACATATACAAAGGCATTCAACAAGGCACCAAAATTACTGTTGAAAATAGCAACAAGAAATGCTAAAAATGGAAATTCTATAAATACCATTGCTATAAATAAAATTTCAGGTACGAATGTTGAAAATAGAAACAAGGAATGATAAAAATAGAAATGCTAAAAATAGCATTGCTATAAATAGCATTTCAGGATATATTCCAATTTTAATTAGTCCCTAAATTAAAATTGAGAATTAAAATTTGATTTGGTCTCAGTAGCTGTTTAAAAAATAATTAATTAATTCATCTTGAGTTAATTAGTTGGAGAAAATCAAACATGAAGTCTTTGTGAAGACATGTAACAATTATCCCTTTGATTAGGGAAGTTATCCCTTAATTAAGGAGATAAGGATGAGTTGTAATTGAGTTGTAATTAGTTAGCTTGGTTAACTGAGTTAAGTCCAGTTAAATTAGTTCCAAACTGTTTGTGGAACTAATTTTCAGTTCATTCAGTTAATGCATGCATGCATGCAACTAGAGTTCTCTAGATAACTGAATATTCTCTCATAAATAACTCATGCATGTCAGTTCAGAGAAATACCTAATTGAGATTAAATTAAGGGACAATGTACCATTAGTTGGAGGAATTTTCCTATAAAGGAAACTCATCCATATAGAAGGAATTCATTCCTTCAGGATTGCGTAGTTATTTTGGAGGTTAGAGCAGTGTGCAGGTGATTATTACACACAGGTGGCATCTTGAGGACCCAAGAAAAACTGCACAAGGAAATAGGAGGCTTGGAGGACTGAAGGAAGGCATATGTGTTGCCTATTTTTTCTATGAGAAAAAGTGAGGGATTGTACTGAGAGTTGAATAACTGTTGGCATTATGATGTATGTGGTGTACTTGATGGCAACCCACTTGTAGTATAACAACTCACTTGTATATGGTAACTAGATGAAACTACATAAGAGATATCAGATGTGACAGAATACATGATAGGAGTGTTTACAAATGTGATGAAATGCAACTCACTCAAATGACAGATCTCAGTACTGCAGGTTAACATCACAGAGTTATAGATCAGACTACACAAAATGAAGAAAGAAAGGTATATGGAGGTTCACCATTGACCAAGCCACATATACACACAGGTTCACTGTATACAAGTCGCTTATACATGCACATGCACTTTCACAAAAGGAAAAGCGCATATACCTTGGAAAATTAAGTGTTTGGTCGGAATTATTTGGTCCATGGTATTTTCATCCATGGTATTGGTCCAAGGTATCGGGTCTAAGGTATTGACCCTAGGTATTTGGTCCAAGGTATTGATCCTAAGTGGTTTTGGTCCTTGGTATTGAGAAAGGCATACAAACTATAAAAGGACGAGAAGGTGATTAGGCCAAGGTGTGTAAGCATTGAATATCTGATGAAGTGTGAGATCTAGTATGCAGGTTATGGGTTTATGATGCTCTGCTTGATGTGAACCAAGGAGGAGCCTTAGCAGTTGATGGAGGACAAGATCTAAATATGGATCGGGATCTTAAGGCTTGGAATGAATAATATTTATATGGTTTGATCATGTTTATTCTAGATCTGTATACTGATTTGTTATCACAAAATCTGACCCTAATAGGCTGCTGATCAAGTAGACTTTGAGTAACTCTTTCAAACCAATCTTTTGGTTGAGGCTTAGCCTCCTCAACATAAGAGGGCTCTCTTAATAGATTTAATATTTTTGATTAATGATTAGATGGCTAACTCTAGGAACAAAAATGGAAAAATGTATAACTGGTTGACTGGATGAATCAAAGATTAGCAAACATCTATTTGGCTGTGGAGTCAAAATAGTCTTCAGCAAAACAACATGATCAGTAAAACATAGAAGTCAAGGAACTTGGAGTTTACGTTTATACGTAAAACAGTAACACAGTGAATAAACACAGTTTACAAGCATGTGAAGGAAGGTAGAGCAATTTCCAATGAATTCTAAGTATCACAAGCTCATACCAATGCAAATAAGTAATTAAAAAAGGCCATAAGATCATCAAACACATAAACCCCTCATGAATCTTGAGTAGTCAAACTGACCTCTGTATTAAGTTTGAAAAACCACAGTTTCTTACAATAACACAACTTTCTTTTGCTAATGAAAAATTACCAACCTTGAGGAATTCAATTATCATGCTTTACATAGAGTTTTTACAACCTTGGATTCTATGATCCATCCTTAGGAGAATTCAAATTCCTTACATTGACACCTACCTATTCATAAAACAAACTTTTTAATTACAACTTGACAGCTAATTGTCTTTAAGATTCCTAATACAAATAGGAGTGAAACTCCTAAAACATGTTTCAACAACCTTATTTATGACATCAATACATTCTTTAATCAGCTGCTAATCAATGTCTTTGAGCTTTATGATGTCTCCAGTATTGTTGCAAACCCTGCTGATTCATGCCCTAACTATCCTGAAAACAAGGAAACAAAGTTCCTCCTCTTAAGCCCTTAATCCTTTATGCTTATCTTCGAGCAGTTTTTCTGGTGTTGATGATTATTTCATATATGTGGCATGTATTAGTAATCCATTAAGACTTCATTTCTCCACCTAGGCAAAAAATGGGACCTTGAACAGATGGAAAAGAGGATGAAACATGACTGTGCTATGAAGATAGTCTGTTTTCTTAGTGCAACCTTTATATCACTTATGAAGTACTTCTTTGAGCCATTCTTTCTGCATCATTGGAATCTGAACTTCATCTATGATCCTCATATGTCTACCAACAACATCAAAACTTGAAATTTATGAGACCTTACCTTCAAAATACATCTATAATGTGCTGAAAGGTCACCTTCAGCAGTTTCGTAGCGCGCTACAAAACTACTGTGTGTGCTCTTTTTTCAACAAAGCCTTCAAAAATCTGCAGTTTTGGAATTTTCAATATTTCATAAACACTGATATGATCACCAAAAGTCAAAACAACTTAACCTTATAAGATGTTCTTCTTCATAGATTACCTTCTTTTTAATACCAAAACTTTTTTAAGATATATCTTTTACTGCCTTTTTCATCACCCTGTTTCATTATTATTGTAGCCTTTTTTTAGATTTTCTTAACTATATTTCTAGGTCTTCAATCTGTCTCTTCAATCTCCTGTTAGTATCTCTCAACTGAGCATTCATCCTCGTTACAAATCTGGCTTCTTTGATTGCAGGAACAGTCCAAGTGAAGTACTGAGTTTCACTGCTGACTATTTCTAGTTTGGAAACTTTTTCAACTTTCCAGAGAGCCCTTATCCTTTTGAAATCTATCTTTTCAGTAGCATGCCTTCTTGCTCTCATCCTTAGTCTAGCAATTTCATTATTAGCTGCTCTTAACTTTCCTTCCATTTCTTTGCAATTCGCTTTTTCTATTTGAGTGGAAAAAAGTTTGTTTTTGTCACCTTTAGGTATTTGTGATGAAAGGTCTATCAACTCTTCCTGAACATCAGAAACTTCTTTTGTTTTCCCTAAATCAATATTGGATTCTTGCATATTTTTGGATTGCCTGCTCAAGGGCTTTCTGGGCTTGAACACAAATGCTGTGACATCATCCTCAAATTCCAATTTCTTAGAGGATTTCATCTCCTTCGACTTTCCTTTATCAAAATCTATGATACCTGCCTACACCAAAGAGGATTCTACAATATCAATGGCTTTTAAAATATCATTTAAATTATCCTTCAAGCTTGAACTTTCTCCCGAGATCATTGATTTACCCTTCTCCTTTGAAATTTGACTTCTAGTCAATCTCCTTTGAACTAGTTTGTTAGTTGACTGTTCTTGTGCCATTTCTTTAACTTCAGATATCTTTTCCTTTGTGGATTTAGGAGTCTCAAGAATAACTACTGTTGTTTTGCTCAGTTGCTCTTTCACTTGCTATCTAGGTTTCAATTTAACAAATGTTTTTGACTTGGACATTACAGGCTTGATGGTTTCTGTTCATGGAGTTTCTTTAACCTTAGGGCTAATGCCTTTATCTTGATTTTCCACTCCAAAATCACACAAAAACAAAAATGAAGACCATACTTTGTTGATCCTTTTGAGTTCATGTAAAACTATCAGTTTAATTAGACCATGATGAAAAAAGGAAGTTTCATATCCTTGAGATTTCATTTGCACTTTATCTACCATCTTAGCTATACTTTGATACAGGAAGTGAGGCAAATCTAAAGAAATCATACCAATAAAATGCAATAGGAGTTTAAAATGAGATGAATAAACTTTTTGATATCTTCCCTCACAAGTAAAATAACGTTGAATGTTGAAGAGCAAGTTGGCATAAATATCTTTGATGTAGTTCCTTGGAATTGCCTTGGTTAAGTCTGTTTCTGTGAACTTCGGCTTTAGAAACACTTTACATGGTTCCATGTCGAATCTGAAGTTTTTGAACCATATATCTTGCCCCCTAGGAATCTCTGTCACCAAAGCTATAATCTTTAGAGAAGTTTGCAAGTTTAGGATTCCAACCTTTGTGTTTGTGCTAGTGAAATGTAGTGTAAACTCCTTTGTCACCTAAGTATGTCCTCCCTGCAATTTTTTACAAAACTTCCAACATCCTACTTTCTTGAAGGCTTCTACAACTGATTTATCTCTGGCTAAGACCTCGGTGCTTTCACGCTCTGTTCTTAAACAATGACCAAACTTGTGACTTTTCCTTTCTTTTGTCATCTTTTCCTCTGAATTCTTGTAACAGACCAGCCTCGCATGAAGTTCTATTTATCAGCCTTGCTTGATTATAGTGGTCATACTTGTTTGAATTATGGATGAGAGAAACCTTGGTAAGAAATTACCATAAGCTTACCATTCGAAAAACCATCTGTTTGAGGGTTTGGATGCAAACTGCGGTAAGAAAGTAGTCAGCCCTTTCGAATTTGAAATTACCTATGATGATGACCCCTAAATTCGAAATGATGAGTTTTGGATGGTGGCATGCTTAAGAACTGACTCCTAGCTAACACGTAATAATGAAAATTTAACGAAATCTTGACGGATTTATGTTTTGACAAGACTGTCTATGAATCCATTCTTTCGTAGTGCGCAGGGAAAAGTGCTATGAAAAGAGTAGCATTTTCGTACTGCAAAATAGAAATTTTACATTGTCTGCGCTATGAAAACATGGTTTTGGGGCTAATTCCAAAGATTTTCAAAATGGTTTAAGATATGAGTTTCTAAGCAAAATGTGAGACTTCTGAGATATGGAATAAGGTTGTTTAACTTTATTTGGAAACATAAATGAGACTTTGAGACTCTTAACCTATCACCTACCCATTAAAGCATAAATGACTTGACACTTATCTTAAACTATGATTAGGAACAATGTAAACTCATATTTTGGTGATAACATGATGCATGTGTTGTTCTATAAATATTATGATATGGTTATAATTGCAGTCTGGAATAGTTCAATGAATATTTATAGATGTATACGCTGGTTGACTTTGGTAAAAGCGCACATACACGCATGTTTGACACATTGAAGTAGCGTATACCTTGCGAACTATGATTGTTGAAGTTGCAATTGGCTCTGGTTGTTGATGCAGAGATCTGGGTTTTGCTTTATGTTTTGTGACTGCGTTCTAGTAATAGTGTTTAGATTGATTGATTGTGATTTGCTTCAGTAATGATGGATGAGATCTAATAATGGATCAGAATCATAATGACTTATCATTATGTGATCTGATGGGCTAGATCTGGTTGCTAACACATGTATTATCCTTTATATGTGATGATCTGGGTATGTCTGAAGTTGGGAAGTGCAACGAAGTTATAAGCAAGTATTTGCAGATCTATATGGTGGTTCGCTTTGATGAAGTTGTGTATACACGGTGTTTCGGCTCCTCCAAGTTGCGTATACACTCTGATTCATGGTTTTGAGGTTACAACTTGTTCTTATTAATGATGCAGTGTTCTAGGTACAAATATGTGTATTGGCTATAATGATCTCTCTATTCCAGTCGATTTGTTGAAGCTCATTAAAGTATGAATGAATGGTTGATTCAGTTGTGTCATAGGTTCATAGTTTGTCAATGATTGATTATGTTTGGTTGATTTAGAAAGTAATGATTGAGTTTCATTGATTGGTTGATGTAGATATAGTTGATGGTTGTATTGCAGTGGTGATTGATTTGAGCTTCAATGTTGTTGATGGGTCCAGTATGAAAATTGGATGAAATGTGGCCTTCAGATTATGGTGTTGTGTTCCAGGAGTATCCAATCTAAAACTTTATGAAACGATTTCCCTGGAGGAAGAGAGAAGGTTGTAGCCTTCTATAGGTCGGCGCCCGTGTACTAGTAAACATATCAGCTAGTACAAGAGCTAGGAGGTTGTAGCTCCCTTCCAGTAGAAGCTGGAGAACGAGAGAAGGTTGTAGACTTCTGCAAGTAGAAGCATGCGTACTGGTATGAGTTTGCACCAGTACAATGTTGTAAATAGATTTTATTATCATTAAAAGAAGACAGAGAGACAACAATAAGTGGTTTTCACCCACATTGGGTTTCCACCTTAAATCATGATGTTCATGTGTGTTACTTATGTGTGATGGTTCACTCTGTTATTAACTGCATATGGTTACTGTTTAATGTTTAATAAAGTACTAATGCACAGATTAAAGATCAACATATGATGAATTAATTGAATCATTAGTTTTCGATATATACGCTTGTTTCCTTAAGCACAGTTTCATGTACACACAAGTTACATACATGGAAGTAGCGTATACAAATTTGAGTATGAAAAGAAAAAGATTATTGACTTGACTAATACCGATTCAACCACCCCCCCCCCCCCCTTTCAGTATTATTTCCAACATTGAGAGCTAAAGCTTTTTGTAATCCTGAGATATTTCCACTTGCATGATAATACAGAGAGCAAGGTTTTTAGCTGAGGCTTTCCCTAGAGTACTCTTTTGTGTTTCATGTGTGATTGAATCTTCTTCTTTGTTATATGTGTTCTATTTGATCTTGCTTAATTGATTAAGCTTCCACTAGTTTGATTGTAGAATTAGATTAAGTATTTTTCTTTACTACATTGCATAATCAGTTTAATCTACAGTGAGAATTTCTACATGGTATTAGAGAAAAGGTGATCAAATCGGAGAATAGTATACAAAGAAGTTCGAAGTTCGAAGTTTGAAGTTCTTGATTGTAGGTACAAAATCAATTTCTTATCACATCTCAAAGTTCACCAATGGCGTTCAATGGCTTGAGACTTGAGTATTCCCTAGATAGTAGCTCGAATTACATAGCATGGAAGGATCACATGGAGGCAGTATTGGAGGACAATGGTTTGAAGGACTTCATTGATCAAGAAGTCCCCAAGCCAGTTGATGAGCCCCAGAAATGGGTAATTATATGGGCTCATTTTTCCTCTTATTTTGAATTAATCCACCATTCTCATTAGTTTATTGCATGTTTTTGAATATATTTCTGCTAATAGAGTGAATTAGGTTAGTCACTTTACCATGTAGTGTAATGTGTGCTTTATGCAGATTTTTTTTGGACAATTTTTGACAACGTCAAGGGATTTATGAGCAAATGGCAGCCAAAACTCGAGGAAAATAGGGAAGAATATTTTTAGGGGGGGGGTGTCTCCTTCATTTATGACCCCTTTCCTTGAATTCTCCATCAACAACTCAGAGCACGAAGGTCCACATTGATGATTCCAAGGGGCATCCAAGAAAGTAAAGAAGGATTGTTGTTTATCTCGAGTTCTAGGAAGCTGAGTTCCTTGCTTTTAGGAGGACTATTGGAGGACTCCATTTGTATAAATAAGGAGGCTTAGAGCCTCAATAGGTTAGCCAGTCATTAGTATAATTTTTTCACTTTTGTGCAACACATTGTTCAACTTATTTTCGACTTATTTTTTAGAACAGTTCTTGTAATGTGACTATTATTTTTGGTAATGAAGATGAGCAGTTTTTGAGCTAGCACTGATCTCTTTTAGAGGGCTAATTCTCTTGGGTTAGGGCCCAATGCAAGCTGCCTAGCACCTCTTACTATGTACTTATATGTTTTTGCTTCAGTTCATGAGTGAATTTTTGTTGCATAGATTCATTTTACTTTGTTAGATTAGGTTGCTTTTGATGGTTTGCATAGCTATTTTGTGTTTCAGCGGCTCATGTAGGTTATTGTAGTGATAGAATAAGACTCAAAAAGGCCAACAGCAGGCCCTGATCTCCTTTCTCCCTTCCTGTGACTATGATTTGAGGTCAAGGCAGTTCTGCTACCACCAAAAACACAATTTTTACTCTTCCATGCAACTGCTAGTGTGATAACTTCATTTGGAAAGATTGATATATTGGTTCAAATTCAGTTTCTTAGAGAATTTCTTGTTATTTTACCATAGTTCTCTCCACATGCTTTTCTATTCACAGGTTACTGTTCAGCATTTTCTATTTCTAGGTCAAGAATTGGGTTAACGAGTGATATTTCTGTTTTCATAGTACAACTAGTTTTTTCCTGCTCAGTTTTGATAAGTAAATGTGAAAATCTCTCACAGGACATCTCAGCTCACCATACATCCATAAAATAGCAAACTCTAGTTCACTTCTCATATATTTCCAAAGTCATTCGCAACATTTCGCCAATCTGCCCTAATTTCTGCGTTTTCTCCATAAGCTTCTTTCCTGCCATTTGAACAAATCCAACCATCACGTTCATTCTTGATCTTCCTTGACAAGTTCTAGACAACTCAACACCTTAATATAGCCTTCATTTCCCCTTTTCCTATCATTTTTCCACCCTCAAAACTCCAAAAATAGCTATTTTGCCTCCAAAAATAGATCCCCTTCAGCCACCTATAGAATTTCCTGTGAGTGGTTTTTTGAAGTCTTTAGAAGGGTATGATGGGCTTCTTAGGACCTCTCCACACCTTCCTCCATCTCTAAAACAATCAACTCCACCTTCCTTCACCACCAAACCTCTACACAATCGCAACTAGAGAAATCACGAGCATAATAATTTCAGATAAAAACAATGAAAAGCACAAAAAGATATTTTCTTCTCATTTTATTCAGAAGTAGCTCGAATAAATAAAATTTACCTTTCCAGTAGTCAATGGCACTCATTTCATCAGTTTTCATCTCTTTTCTTGCAAAAGTAGGGTTAATAGGTAAATTAGGGTGTGCTAGGTTTGCTAGGGTTTGCGTTACATTTCAGTTTTCCTTCTCTTTCTGCAAATAGAATAGACTCTGTAGAGTTAGCTTTCTTTCTTTCATCATAGCTAAAATATTCTTCTGAGAACTCATAGAAGTTGGCTTAACCTCCTAGCGAACTTGCACCACCTAACCAAGTGACAGCCTACAGTAAGAGCTAGTACTTGTGCATACAACACCGTTACTTCTAAGTTTGTTACGAATTACCGGGTTGATAAGAGTAAGAAGGAAGCCCCAGGAGTTGCAACATCATTGTTGCAATACTGGTGCTCACCACCTTTTTGGTGCCGTTTCCGGGGAAGCATCAGAGTATTTTGTGACTACTGCTTTTCTTCTATTTTCTATTGCAACATTCTACTAAGTAGTTTATTTCTGCAAAAGTAGAGTAGTTGTTTTATTTTAATTGTGCAAAAGTAGATTAAGTATTTCCTACTTTCATTTCAATTCTGCAAAAGTAGATTAGGCATTTCCTGCTTTCATTTCGATTCTGCAATTACCATTCCAGCAAAATGGATTAGGCATTTCTTTCTTTCATTTCAATTTTGCAATTTCCATTCCAGCAAAATAGATTAGTCATTTCCTTCTTTCATTTCAATTCTGCAATTTCCATTCCAGCAAAGTAGATTAGTCATTTGATTGCTTTCATTTCAATTCTGCAATTTCATTTCACCAAGTTCATTTCAATTAGTTGCAATTTTTTGTTCAATCATTTTCAATTTTGCAGGGACAAGCAAAAAACAAAAAAAAAAAATCACCCAAAAAGAGATTTCCTTTCATGCCTTGTAGGAATAGAGATAATTCAAGAAAATTCCTACCCATCACCCCCACCACATCACTAAGTCACCCTTCTCTCTTCTTCAATGGCAGTGACCCAGAAGAACCTATAGGTGAACCACCAGATATATACGAAGGTACTATAGCAGAAGAAGAGCAAGAAACCATTCCTCCTTAGACCATGGTTGAAAACATAAACCTTAGAGGAAATGGTGAAAGAGTAGACAGTACCTTTCCCATCCGGTAGACCAATGGGGACGCTAAAATGAAAAAAATAAGTCCCTCAGCGTTACCTCACTTCCATGGGTTGACTACCGAAGATCCTGATACCTTCTTGTTTGAATTTGTTGTTACCTGTCGAATCTATGACTAGGCAGAAGATGAGCAGAAGTTGAAATTTTTTGCTTCTACCCTCAAGGATGAAGCATTGTGCTGGTTCATGGGGTTACCTAGCAACAAGCTTTAAACAACAAATAATGGGACTATTGTACGTCAAAGGATACTAAGGAAGAAATCCTCTGAGTGACCATGGGAAGTGATGAATCCTTAGAAGACTATGAAGAGAGGTTTCAACTCAGTTATAAAATGGCCAGCTACACACTTGACCCTAAATCTCTGATGTTGGTCCTACTCAGAGGGGTCCCAAAAGACCTTCTAGATACCCTCCATTCGTTGGCTGGGGGGGACATCTACCAACTTCCTTATGATGACATAAACACTGTGTTTAGAAACCATTCTAGGGAAGCCAGAAAGAGAGGTAGGGAAAGTCAACCCTTACCCAGTACATCCTCATCCAGTTCATCCATTAGAGGTTAACTTGAAAATCTGCTGGAAGATTTCAAGAGAGAGATGAGGTAGACTCTTGCCATGCAAATGGATACCTTGCATATCAAAAGAAAACAAGAGGAAGTAGAGAGGGCTTTGGCCATTTTTTGTCCTAGGTGCACCAGAAGACGTCCTAGGAATGAATGTCCATTGAAATCTATAGAAGCGTTTTCAGTGTGTGAAGAATACCATTCTACGAATCAGTGCCCTTCCTTGCCCAGACGTAAAGTTGCATACCAGGGGACTAAAAGAGCCACTGAACCACTCTATTTCATGAACCAAAGGAGGCCATATGGGCCCAGACCTTACCAACAATGAATGAAAGGGACATCCCAGACATATTACAACCCCAATAAAGCCACTTCCATGCCTTCTTGGGGTCCCCCTGCTCATCCTTCCTGGTCCATGCCCCCTCCTTGGTCATACCCATCTGAATACCATGCTCAACCAGCTGCTCATTCCTTTCACTCCTATGCTCAACCATAACCTCAGTCGAATGCACCTCATCAGGGGTGGAGGCCCCAGTATAACTCTCCTCCTGCTCTTTTGCCTCCACCACCTGCACAACCATAACCATTGCCTCTTGCTCCATCAAGGCAGCCCCAAATACCTGCTCAACCAAACCCAAACTCAAATAACAGACAAGCCCAGCAGATATAGTAGGGAAACATCATGAAAAATCTATGTTGTGGAGATTCAAGAGATTAACCTACGATCTGGAAAGGTTCTCCCAGATAACCAACCTCCCCCTGACGAGGATGAGGAAGAAAAAGAGGTAAGTGAACCAAAAGCTACTCCACCGTTTCTTAAGAGATTAATCGGCACAACATAACCTACCCCATAAGAGACTAAACTTCTGGGAGAATTGAAAAAATTATGTGTAAAGATACCACTTCTCCAAGCCATAAAGGATGTGCCTATATACAACAAAATGATCAAGGAAAAGTGCTTCAGGCACCCAGGCAGGCCCACGAGAGATGCCCCAATTATCAATGTCATAGGATAGCTATCTGACCTGATGTTGGGGTAGGTAATCTGTCCAAAATATCTAGACCCTGGAAGTCCTGTAGTCGATGTCCACATCAATGGCACCATAATCTCCCATACCCTAATTAGTCCAAGGGTTGCCATTAATGTGATGACCAAGGACACAATGCTCAAGCTCAACCTTCAGGGTTCCCTAAGAAAGACCACAATAGTACTTCAGTTACCAGACCACTCCACCATCACCCCTGAAGGGATTGTGGAAGATGTAATGGTCTCCATTGATTCTTGGGAGTACCCTGCTGATTTCCTGGTTCTCCAACCAAAGGCAAAGCTTACTGGGTATCCTCTCATCTTAGGAAGACCCTGGTTGGCTACTACAGATGCCTACATTAGTTTTCAAATAGGGAATATGACAATCAAGAATGGGCATATGTCCAAACAGCTAGTCCTATATCCTCCTGCCCAACCTTTGTTAGAACATGATTTACCTCTTTAGTTGGAGGAGGAAGATGACGATGAAGTCTATTCTGCACCACTGTGTGCATTAGGAGCTACCATGGTGGGGGTCCCACAAACCGAGGATGATCTTATTGAAAACTTGATTCAAAATCCACTCCCCAGTGGATTGCCATTAGAAGAGCTGGTGGAAGAAACCCAAGCCAATCCTTTAGTTGATCTTTGTGTGGCTGATCCGACCTCTCTCTGAGTTAAGAATGTGGAGTTCGGCCCAGAAAGAACCTTGAAGATCAACTCATTCCTATCCACCTCTTTGGAGAAAGAACTATGTAGCTTATTGAGAAACCACTTGGATGCTTTTTCTTGGAGCTATAAGGAGATGAAGGGAGTGCACCCCTTAGTCTGCAGTCATCACGTTTACATTAAGGAAGATTGCAAACTAGTCAGGAAGCCTCAAAGTAGGATGAATCTAGCCCTTAAGGACATTTTCAAAGAATAACTACAAAAATTATTGGATGCAAGATTCATCTACCCTATCTCTGACAGTGAATGGGTCTCTCCTTTGGTGCTAGTGCCAAAGAAAAATGGAAAGTGGAGAATCTATGTTGATTATCAGGAACTAAACAAGGCCACCAAGAAGGACCATTTTCCTTTGCCTTTCATAGATCAAGTGTTAGATGGCTTGGCAGGGAAGAAGTTCTTCTCCTTCCTAGATGGGTTTACCGGGTACAACCAGATCCAAATTAGCCCGGAAGACCAAGATAAGACCACTTTCACTTGTCCTTGGGGTACCTTTGCATATCGGCTCCTTCCTTTTGGATTGTGCAATGCTCTCGCCACTTTCCAGAGAGCAGTACTGAGTATATTTTCTAAACTAGTTCATGATGCAGTGAAAATCTATATGGATGACTTTACCCCTTATGGTTCTAACTTTTAAGAAGCTTTGTCTAATGTGGGAAACATTTTGGACAAGTGCATTGAAATGAACCTGTCCCTCAATCCTAAAAAATGTGAATTCCTGATGACTGAAGGGACTGTGCTAGGTCATGCAATCTCTCAGCAAGGGTTACAGGTGGACCCCAACAAAATTGCCATAATCCAAAGGGTCCCACCTCCTCAAAAGGTGAGGGATGTTCAAAGTTTCCTAGGTTTAGCAGGGTATTATGGAAGATTCATTAAGGATTTCAGTAAGCTAGCCTCTCCATTGTTTGGTCTTTTGGGAAAGATGTTGAGTTCATATGGATTGGCAACTGTCAAGAGGCTCTGGATCAAGGATAATTTTAGGGACGAATGCTTGCCCTTTGGCGAAATTAAGGGGTTTTAAATTTTTAGTCGGCGAATATTTTGTATCATAGTACATTTTTACAAATCACCTCAAATAGCCCACCTTATTTTAAGGGAGAGGGTAAAAAAGGTAAATTTAGCCCTTGAAATTAGGAGTTACAACCTTCCATTCGCCCATTTTCAAGAATAGTTTTATTTAAGTGAATCCATTCACCCATTTTCAAGAATAGGTTTTATTTAAGTGAATCCTATGGGCCAAATACCATATTTATAAAAAGTGTATGGTAATTAATAAAAATATAAATAAATGGAAGTAGTTGGGTAAATAAATAAAACATTTCTTTAATATATTTACTCCATAGTTCTCCTTATATAATGCAAGGTGTAAACAATAAAATATTTAATAAAGTGGACTTTATGGTAAATAAATAAAATATAATAATAGACGTCAATATGGTAAATCAATAAAACCTCTTTTATATTTAGTCCATAACCCTCGTTCTATTTATGAAGGCTCAAGAAAGAGGTTTTATTTAAGTGAATCCTATGGGCCAAATACCATATTTGTAAAAGAGGTATGGTAAATTAATAAAAATATAAATAAACGAGAGGTATGGTAAACAAATAAAACATTTTTTTATATTTACTCCATAAGTCACCTTATATTTACGAACACTCAAAAAATGGGTTATTTTAGGTGAAACCTATGGGCAAAATACTATGGGCCAAATACCATGGGCTAGATTATTATTAATACCATGCAAAAAAACGTTATTAACCCTAATATTAGTATTAATAAAAAAATGGCACATGGTATTGACCCATGGTATTCACGTGTAATGTAGCCTATTTAAATGGGGGATTTAAACTAGCATAGATCATCTTTACTCTGGATCTATTAAGCCCCGAGAGGGATCAAATATCGTGATATGCAAACTAGCATAGAGTGAAAAAATATTTGATCCCTCTCAGGGCTTGTTGGATCAACAGTAAAAATAAATGTTGTAATTTAATGTATGTTAAACATTTTAACTTGGTTAAAATAAAAAATAAAATAAAAATCAATTATTAGTTTTATTATTTTTTATAAATTACTAATAGTAATTTTTAAGCTCCAGGTTTAAGAACACCCATGGTATTGACCCATGGTAATACCATGGTATTCATGTGAGCATAGACTATTTAAAAGGAAAATTCTATCATCTTAGATCCATCTTAATTCTAGGTCTACCAAGTGCTCAGAGGGATAAATAGATTTCATCCCCCTAAGAGTGGTAGATGTGGAGTTAAGATGGATATAGGTTGGTTTTTATGATAATGAAGATATTAAATAGACTTAGGAAATATTATTGTAAAAGCATCTTAAGGTGAATGGTTAAAGCAACATTTAGTCACTTCACAAAATTTAATAAAAAAATACCAATATCTCCATTAATAATGGTTTTTAACTTTTTCTGATTTAACAAAAGAAATTCAAAACAATGAAACCTTATCACTCTTTCCGCATCACCCTCGTAGAAGATTTCTCACCATTTTTCAAACATTCTCAATATGATATCTTCATGAAAAAGTTTAGGGACTGATGTTGGATTAATTGTTTGAAAAATAAGCTAGTTTGTACAACCTTCCATCTTGTGTGCTATTCTTAGTTTGTCCTAATGATCTGTAGGGGTTGGAGCCACTGCACCATATTTTCCTAAAAAGTGGAGATTGTTCACCAAAAAGGAAATTAATCTACATGTTACAACGCTGTTAAAAAATGCGAGACCTATGAGGGTAGCAAATTATGCTAATAAGCAATTTAGATTGGGAGAGACATAATTAAATTTTATTATTTAATTGAAGATTTCCAATTAAAATAATAATAAATCTACATATATATATTCATATATTGATTGGAAGGATTCTCACAATGGTCACTTCTTTTAATTAGATCCCCTTCAAGCCTTTAGGATACCTAATACTTTCTTATATAATATAGTTGGGGCTTGCTACTTGTTGGTGTGTTGGGGTAAAAAAACTTGATGTGTTTTTTTATCTCGCAGTTGGAGTCTATTGGAATAAGAAAGAAATTTGATAACTTGAAAAAAGTGGTAGCTTGACAAAAGTTGTAGAGAAAAGTTTAATCTCTTCTCTCCTACGTTGTCAATATCAACACCTACAAGAACTTTGTTAGAAGGATATGAAAGAGTGTATTGTAAGAACCTTGACAAACACGGCCATTGAAACTTGGAACATTGTTTGTAGGAAGAGAAAATTATGTTTCTTTTTTCCAAACATGTACTTTAGTATATTACAGTTTAATGAATATGTTTTCTTATTATCATATATGGTTTCATACTTTAACAAAACATTCGCCAAGAACTTCACAATGTTTTATTATTCAGTAAAATATTTGCCAAGATCTTACAAGATTTTATAATTCAGTGAAAGATTCTCCATCATTGTACAAGATAATATAATCTAGTGAGAGATTCGCCAAAAAAATTATATATACATATCATATTATTGATAAAATCGCCTCCCATTTTTCCTATGTATCATGGGGATTAGCTCATTTATTATACATATAAATTTAGGGTGGTTCTTAAAATTTTCCCTGATTTCTTCTTCTAGATCCCCATGTAGGAATGTTATCTTCACATCCAACTATTCTACTTCAAGATCAAAAGCAACATCAATAGGTAAAAGAAATCTAAAAAAAATTAACTTGGCAACTAGAGAAAATATATCACCAATGTCAATTCCCTCTACTTGGGAATAAACATTTTCTATTAACCAAGCTTCGTATTTCTCCGCCCTACCTTTTGCATTCAACTTATTTATAAACACCAATTTGCTACCAACGTGATTTCTTCCAGTCAAAAAATCCACCATGTCCCAAGCCTCATTCTTGTCCAAGGTAGCCATTTCTTCAACCATGGCCTTTTTCTAAGGTTTTCCATCCAATGATCCCAATTTGTCCGTAATAGTTATATGACCATTTTCAGTAATAAACACAACCAAATTTGAATGGAAATTAGGTGGAGTATACTTTTCTAGCTACGTTCTTTCCCAAACTGATATCCAAAGTGCCAGAGTCTATTGTTCTTCTTCTTGTATTCTTATTCTTTTGTATAGTCTGATTCATCATCCTTCATTTACAAATATCTTTATGGTCCTTTCCCCCTTGGTAGGACTTACTGTTTGATAGCATCTTTGAATTCTCTAAATACCACATCTTGACTGTACACAACCTTCTTATTTTTTGGGTTCCAAGGCCTATAAGATCTCATACCATATTTATGTGCAATATAGATACATTTTTAATCTTTCTTATCCAAATTGCTCCTATTCTCCTTTGAAATGTGTACATAATCATTATAGCCATATACCATAACATGTTTAAGAGAAGGTTTCTTACTAGTCCATAACTCATGTGGATTCTTGTTATCCAACACTAATGAGGGTGATATAATTACTAGAAAACATGCATTGTCCATTGCCTCTGCCAAAAATTCCTAGCCTAGCTTCATGCCACTAAACATGCTTCTTGCTTTCTCCATTAATGTCTTATTCATCCTTTTTTCAGCCCAATTATGTTGAAGTGTATATGTAGTCTTCTTCATTCCTATTCTACACTTACAAATTTCTTTGAATTCATTCCACAAAATTCTTCATCATTATCTATCCTCAACACTTTATTCTTCTTCTTTGTTTACTTTCCCATAATATCCTTAAACTATTTAATCTTGTCAAAGAGTTAAAATTTCTTCTTGAGGAAATGAATTCATGCATTCCTCAATAAGTCATCTATAAATGAGATATAGTCCATAGATTTACCAAATAATGGAACTGACACAAGTCCAAACACACGATTATGCACCAATTGTAATATTTCCTCCAACCTTGTAGAACCAAATGATAATATTACCCTATTATGCTTCCATATAAATAATATTCAAAAAATTCAAAATCTATAGAGAAATTAGACATACCATCTGCCATACCATTATTGTGCGGTATTCAAAGGTACTTGTCCCCAATATTTCTCAATCGTTGATGCCACAACATAATCTTTTATTCAGAAGCTGCAAGAGTTTTTCCTTCTTCTTCTCCACTCTCAGGAACAAAGGAAACGTTACATCTATAACTAACAATGCTTCCCAACAACATATACAAAGTTCAAATCTGAACTCCCCTTAGGAATACCATTTCTCCTTGAACCATCTTGCAGGTATCCTTTTTAGACACTATTTTTTAACCTGCATAACTCATCTTTCTTATATAAATCAAAATTTTGGCTAATACTGAGATGTGCAGAACACCAAGGACTGTTCTAATCCTTCCAACTATGAGCTTCAACTTGAATTTTCCCTATACTCTTATTCTGGATTTCGAGTCTTCACCTAAGAAATCATCACCACCACCATCGAATCTTTCATACTTGAAAAACTACTCCTTGTGAGGAGTCATATCAAAATATGAACTTGTGCTAACCAACCATGCCTCACGGTATACATGTGTACTTGAATAAGCCAAGTACACGTGCCCTCCTTCGTTTGAGGAGGTTTTTGTTTCTACAAAAGGAACATCTTCAAATCCTTTCCTTTTTTCAGACATATTAGATCTATAATATTTCTTGTAATGTACTTCTTTTCAACATATCTAACATACCTTTACGAACTTTCTTAGAGATTTATATCTTCCTCTAAATTTGGATCACCCACTTGAGGATTTATTTTTATCTTTATTCTAGGGGCTTCCTCTTACAAACAAGGCATCTCTATTATGGATTTCCATGGTTTTCCATCTTGTCTCCTTTTATATCAAGGATGAGACTATCTCATTGAACTTTAAAGTGTTGCATTACTACCTATGGTGGAAACCAGACTATTCAATTATTTTGTAACCACCTCCACCCACATTTAGCTAAGTTAACAGGTCCACTGGGGTAAACATGTGATGAGAGGCTACCATGATGTGATTAAACTCCCTAGGTATAGTTAAGGAAGTGGAACCAACACAACGCAATCAATTTGACCTTCTACACATGCTACAAAACCTTCAGGAGCCAACAAACCCTTCTAGGTGATCAACCCATGGGACACTTGACATTTGACTAACCAAGATCCTTAGACACTACCATGACATGGGAATGCATGTGACTGGGACCCTCCAGTCACTCCCACAACAAGGGTATGCCAGCGATTGTGAACTTTTTTCGGCTAGTTCTGAGGTAGTGACCCCAGCTTCCAAGCCACTTTTTCAGGGCTAGGTCTTAGGCCACTAATTAGAACTTCATTAAACTTCTAGAAATGATCAAGAAATTTGAAACAATGATACTAATGCAATTACTTCAATAAGGAATTGATCTGACCCCTACTACCCATGACAAGCATTTCATCAAACATATCATGAATATGCAATCTACAGGTCTTACCAACATATCTGAGCATAGGGGCCTCATACTTATACGAGAATCGCTAAGAAGCATTGATGCCTTATCACAATAGTTGCATTATCATCTATTAGGTCATTTATTCATTGCACCTTCATTTACTAATCGAAACATGATGAGAGACATACATCAACTCTATCATAAAAAATACTCATAACTAGCGTATAACCAACAAAAATAACAAGGATATAACTGCCATAGAGACCACAAATGAACTATCACATTTTCACATGAAATACCAAGGCGAAGGAGCTCTTATTAATGAATGGATAGGAAACCAGGTATGGGACTTCCACGTACCACCCAACCATAAGTTTCCTGAACCAAATCTCTCTTTCATCTAATCACCCCTGCCCCATATTCCAAGCATGAATGTGGGATCTTATGAAACAAATCAACCAGAATCAAATGAGGCATTCCAGAGGCCAAACCACCTCAACCCTCAACCAGTTATTCCACCTCATGGTCGAACATCACTAACCATCACTAGATTGGTCTCTACCCAAGCTATCCAGAGATCTAAAGCATTTGTTCCAACCAGGGCTTCCAGGACTAGTAACTCAATCCACAGTTGTTGTCAGGGTTCTAGAGCATTTGCCCAACATGGAAACTTTTAGGATCTAATATTTGCGGGTGGGCTATTTTCCATGATTTTTACACAAACAAGATTCTCCAATTTCCATTTTTTA
Organism: Pinus taeda; assembly: GCA_000404065.3. Lineage (NCBI taxonomy): Eukaryota > Viridiplantae > Streptophyta > Pinopsida > Pinales > Pinaceae > Pinus > Pinus taeda. The sequence goes on along the minus strand of APFE030025449.1, from coordinate 218,070 downwards.
TAAAAATGATTTGCTCAAATTTTACAATTTAAAATTATGTTATGTTAAAAATTGCCAACATTATATAGAGGCAATATATAAAATCATTAAAAATTTGAATAATTTTACAAATATATCAATAAACATTTTATAGTTTGCATATTATGGACCAGTGATATCTACCAATGTTTTTAAACTTCAAGATAATTTTCCATCCTTAAAATTTTCCTTGTGTTCCAACCAGGGCTTCCAGGACTAGTAGCTCAACCTGTTAAGGGCTTCTAGGGTGTTTTTCCAACCAATGCTTCCAGGGCTAGTAACTCAACCCAAGTTGTTACATAGCTTCTACAGCATTTGTCCAACCAAGGCTTCTAGGAACTAGTAACTCAACCCACGGCCAAAGGAACATGAGAACCAAAAAACAAAGATAAAACCCACAAAACCATGGCTATCCAGGAAATGGAAAGGCTAGGAAAAGCCACTATCAATCCAGGCAATCCTCCATGCCAATGATAGATCATAACTAATAAACCACATGCATATGCTATGTTGTGCCAAAACTAGAAAGGTAATCATACATGAAACTTGGTACCTACAAGCAAAACCCATTGTAGATGTTGATCTTGATGTCCTCTTGCACTTTCATTCTCTTCCTTTTCCTTCTTGCTCCAAAATCCCAAGTATGCCACACTCATCCAAGAGTGCTCAAAGAAAACTCTAAGTGTCCAAGAGTATGCGAGAGAGAGTAGAATAGAGAGCTCCAAGCTAAAACTGACAAAAATATGTCAATTGATCCTCATAAGCCTTTTTATTAATGATGCCTCTATTTTCTTCAATTTTCCATTGTTTTCCTTCATTTTCCTCCTCACATGAAACATGTGACCTTTCACCTTCCTTTTCTCCTAATTTCCATTATTTTCATAAATAAAATACCAATTAATGCCACTTTTCCTTTCCAAATCCTTTGCCATTGCCTTTGCCAATTTACATAGCCATTAATTTATCACAAGTGATCCCTGACACTATGTTTTTCCCCAACATTCAACTTGGAATATGTGTCCCATGACCATGGTTATTATTTTTCATTTTTTTAAACTTTATTACATGGATTTTTTACCGGGGTTGTCATAGAACCCTCCCCCTTGGGAGAACACCATCCTCACTATTCAATGACACCTACAACCAACAAGATTTCTGAAAGGAAAAAAACACTGCCCATGGAGCTTTATAAATTAACTCGTTGTAGTATTTATAATGATCATCCTACTGAGAATAAAACCAACATGAGAAACATAACAACATGACAACCATAACGACATGACACCCATATCGCTTATTGGAGCTTTATAACACAACTCATGGCAGTATTCACATTCATATACATAAATACATATACCAAAACACCACACTAAAACATATACCAAAATACATCCGCTCAACCAGTGAATAGATAAGGATACATAGCCCGCTTCTGATCAACCATCTCCCATGTAGCTTCATCAGGTCCAAAGTGCTTCCATTACACTTTAACCTGCTTGATTTCTTAGTTCTGGAGCATGAGCATATTTCTATGCAAAATGCACTAAGGTTCTGGCTAGAGCAACCAATCACATGATCAACATATTTAACATAATTCTTAAGAAATGACACATGGAAAACATCATGGACTTTCACTATCGGAGGTAGTGCAATTCAATCGGCTATTGGTCCAATCCTCTTAAGAATCTTGAAAGGTTCACAAAACCGAGTTTCCAACTTGGCACATGATCCAATCCTCAAGGAGTTCTTCTTGGGCTTGATGCGCAAGTACACTTGTTCCTCAACATGAAACTCCTTAAACATCTTGTTCTAAACTGCATAAATATTTTTCCTATCTTATGCTTCCTTTAGATTCTTCTTTCTTACCTGCATTTCCTGTTCGATATTTTCCAAAATATTCGTTTCAATAAACACCATGTTCATTGGATCACTCCAACTGATGGGAGTATTACAAATCCACCCATACAATGCCTCAAATGGACTCATCCTCAAATATTCCTAATACCCATTTTTGTAAGCGAACTCAACCAATGGAAGATACTCTTCCCACTTCCGTTGCTGATGCATCACGTACATCCTCAACATATCCTCCAATATCCTATTGACCCTCTCTGTCTGTCCATATGTCTATGGATGATAAGCCATGATGAAGTCCAACTTTTTACCCAAACCTGCAAATGACTCTTTCCAGAATATAGAAGTGAACTTGACATCCCTGTCTGACACAATATTCTTTGGTACACCATGCAACCTCATTACATCTCTGATGAATACCTATGCTACATCATTAGCTGAATATATAGACTTTACTGGACTGAAGTGCACTATCTTTCTCAACTTTTCAACCACGACCATGATAAAATCATGTTGCCTAGATGTCCTCAACAAACTTGTAATGAAATCCATGGAAATGAACTCGCATTTCCACTTTGGAATCGGAAAAGGTTGAAGTAATCCACCTGGATTCTTACACTTTCCTTTCACCTCATGACAGTCCAAACATCTAGCCACAAAATTTGCCACTTCCCTCTTCAAATTCATCCAATAATAAAACTTCTTCATTGCTTTCAACGTCTTCTAATATCTTGGGTGACTTGAATATGGCTTAGGATGAAATTCCCTCAAGACAATATTCTTGAGCTCACTGTTATCTGGCACATAGATCATATCCCTAAATATGACCAAACCATCTACTTTGAGACGATAGTCCACCTCCTGATCACCAGTACCGTGTTGTAACCTATGCATAAGCTCCATATACCTGTTATCCTGATGACCTACTTGCAAGATCTGATCCTACAAATCTGTCCCATAAGAACTCATAGTTGTTATGTGATTTACCTATATACACCTGCTAAGAGCATATGCAACCCTGTTCTCATTACCTTTAATGTACCTGATCTCAAAGTCGAACTCACTGATCGTGGCCAACCATCTAGCTTGCCTATCATTCAAATTTGGTTAGTCAAACAAGTATCTCAATCCACTGTGATTACTCATCAATACAAACCTCCTTGTAAGAAGGTAGTGTCTCCACATCTTCAATGCATGGATGATCGCTATCAAATCAAGATCATGTGTTGGATAATAATGCTCATGCTCATTCAGTTTCCATGAATCACAACATACTACCTGTCCTTCCTGCATAAGGACTCCAACAAGTCCTTTCTTACAAGCATCTGTACATACCACAAATTCTTTGTTCGAATTTTCAATCTTTAACATAGGAGCATTCGTCAACAATTGCTTCAACTATTCAAAAGTGGCTTCACATTCCTCTGTCCATTCAAATCTATTACCTTTCCTATGCAACAATGTAATAGGATATGAAATGTGAGAGAAGTTCCTGATGAACCTCCTATAGTAACCTGCTAACCCCATGAATGATCTTACCTCATCCACATTCCTAGGAGCTTCCCACTCCATATAGCCCTTATTGTTTCTAGATCTACTGATATGCCTTCCTTGGAAACCACATGTCCCAAGTAATGTACCTTTCTCTGAAATAAAATGCATTTTCTAAGCTTGGCATACAACTAATTCTCTCTTATTAATCTCAACACTGTTGCTAAGTTCTCGACATGCTCTTCCTCATTCATGGAATATACTAATATATCATCAATGAATACAATAACAAACTTGTCCAGATGAGGATGCAACACACTATTCATCAAGCACATAAAAGTAGCTGGAGAATTAGTCAAACAAAATGGAACTACAACAAACTCTTAATGTCCACACCTAGTTCGGAAAGTTGTCTTGTAAATGTATTATTCCTTGATGCGTACCTAATTTTATCCTTACCTCATATCAATCTTCAAGAACATTGTTTCTCCCTTCAACTGATTGAACATGTCATCAATCCTCGGCAACAAATACTTGTTCTTGATGGTCATTTTGTTCAACTTCATGTAATCAATGCATATCCTGAGAGTATGATCCTTCTTCTTCACAAAAAACATTGGTTCACCCCAAGGCGATACACTTGGCTTAATGTATCCCTTGTTAATCATTTCCTTCAATTGTAACTTAAACTCTACCAAATATAGTGTGATCATTATGTAAGGTGTCCTTCATGTTGGTTTTGCCCCTGGTACCAACTCAATAAAAAATTACACTTCCCTGTGAAGCCAAAACTCTGAAATCTCTATGGGAAATACATCCTGAAATTACTATAAAATTGGGTACCTGCACAACACGTCTACATCCTCAACTTCCTTACCTTTGTCATTGGAACTATGCATTGTGAATAACACACACCCTTTCTTGTGACTGCGCTTTTCTTGCATAGTTGTCACCATTCTAATTGATGTTTCCTTCTTCTTACCCTGTAAGACTCTTTATTCCCCATTGTCATCTAGGCACTCAATAGCCTTTTCATAAAAGTCCACCTTGGTCCTATGAAGATACAACCAGTCCATGCCCAACAACATATTGTATGATCCCAACAACAAAATATTCAAATTTGTTGATGGAGGCATACCATTCAAATCAAATGCACAAGCTCTTACCTAGTGATGAACTCTCTTTTTTGTACCTGTAGCCAAATGCACTAACCAAGATTCTACATTCACTTATTTGTTCAAAACACACTTATCCACTAGGCCAACACTAGCATAACTATAATTAGATCCAGGGTCAATCAAAATAGAAACAACTTGATCACAAATCTTACTGTTCATATCGATAATAGAAGCCTAGTGATTTTCCATCCCATTCTCCAATGTTGCAGAAATATGTGGAATATTTTGTCCAACTCTCCCACTGTCTATGCTTCCTGAGCACTGTAGATATGCAACCTACCACCCTGATGTTGTGTACAATATCTCCGACGATGTTCTCCTCCACAAGTCCAACATTGCAAGGACTTCCAAACATCACCCTTATTCTGTTCCTAAGACTGAAGTCCCTGTCCTCTATCAGATGCATTGAATTTCTTATGTGATGTTTCATTCTCTTTGTTACCTGTGCCCTTAGGTCTTGTTTGCTTCTTGTCCCATCATCCTTTATTCTTATCATTACCTTTCCAATCCTACTTAGTCTTAGATATGTGCCTTGATTTCTCGTAACAATGCTTTAGCTTCTAGATGGACTCCTCCAATGATCTAGGCTCATCAAACTCAATCTTTTCCTTGAATTCTACCGACAACCCACTAATGAATCTCCGAATATTGGCATTTTCCTCCTTGAGGTAAGGTACATACCTTAATAACTCCAAGAATTTTCTAATGTACTCCCTATCGGTCATAGATCCAATCTTCATCTCATAAAATTATTTTTCCCTGTCGTCATAGTATCTCTCTGATAGATACTTCGTCTTGAACAGTCTCTTGAACTCACTCCAAGTCAACTCCTCTTCATGAATACCTCTAACATTATTTACATATTCCCACCAAACATATGTTTTACCTTTAAGACTTAATGTCGTTATCTTGGCCTTCCTGTTTTCTGGGTAATCATGCAACCTAAAGAACTTGTTCATCCCAAGCAACCATGCTTCTGCATCCCATGACTTATTCATTTCTCCATTGAAGGTAGGTGGATCTTCTTTCTTTAACTCATCCAGAAAATATCCCCAGTCACTCCTCCTGTAAGGATGATAATGATAATGAACATGATACCTATGTGAACCATAACTAGAGTAAAGCCCACGTCCACTACCTTGTCTATCAGGTGTATCCAAGGATTTGTCGTCTCTGACTGTGTCATCTCTATACAACTTATTCCCACCATTTGACCTACTACCATGTGTTCCATTAGTCCTATCCACATATCCATGATAGATTCTAAGTGGTCCTTGTCTCAGCAATTCTGACAAGCTCTGAAGAATCACCACATTGACCCCTCATTTCTCCTGTGCCCTAGTAAGTCTCTCTTGTGATTGAATGATTTGGTCATTATATTCTTTGAAACTCCTTATTTTTGCCTTCAAACTTCACAAAGTTTCTATTATGTCAAGATAATATCCCTCACCATGTTTCTCATCTGATCTATATGGAGAATCTCGTGAGTTGTATTCTACCATCTTGCCAATCATCTTTGATGTTCTCTTCCTGCAAGGTATATCATGTTAGCTAAACCATATCATAAACAAACCAACATACCTCATTTTAGCTCAAGGGAGGATATCTCATCTGCAAGAGAAACTAAATTAGCGCAATACATATATAAACATAATCATATCAACATTTAATCATCATTTCATTCATTATCTAGTCATGAATGCATGACCATACCAACCAAATACCATGAACTCATGCATGACAATTACAACCATATTAGTGTATGCATAACTATATATAAGCATTGACATGCATAACCAATGCATAACCAACATACACTCATGACAACCACATCGAACAACAACACCATCAACTTTCATATGGTGACACCACTGCAACCATAACCAACACCATGCGTACACAACAAGCACATAGACCACAAACATGAATAACACATATATGAAACTAACATGAATGATGACAAACACACCACCCATCTAGTCCAAGGGGTGAGCCATGCTTTGATACCACTCTTTAACCACCTCCTCCCACATTTACCCAATATATCGGTTCGCTAGAGTAAACATGTGATGAGAGGCTATTATGATGTGATTCAACTCCCCATGTATAGTTAAGGAAGTGGAATCGACACAACACAACCAATCTGACCTTCTACACATGCTACAGAACCTTCAAGATCCAACTAACTCTTCCAGGTTATCAACCCCTAAGACACTTGACATTTGACTGACTTAGAGCCTCAGTCGCTCCCATGACATGGGCATGCATGCAACTGGGACCTCCAGTCACTCCCACAACAAGGGTATGTCAATGACTGTGGAAATTTTCATCTAGTTTTAAGCTAGTGACCCCAGATTCTTAGCCACTTTTTCAGGGCTAGGTCTCAAGCCACTGCACATAACTGTTGATTTTTTTTGTAGCTTGGGAGGTACTCCAAGCCCTAGGGTTTGAGGATTGGAGGGAAAAGTGCCACAAGTAGGCTTGTGGGCTTGGAAACCAAGCTTGGGGGTTTTCACCCATCAGGATTTGGGCCAAAACCATGAAGAATTTGAGCATGAGAAAATTTGAGGTGATAGAGCTTAGTGTGTCAATTCCAATGCTTTGAAGATCGCTCAAATCAGCGCTCTAGAAATGAAGTTATGGATTTTTAAAGGTCGTGAGTGGGTTTACACCATATATGTCAGGGTTGGATTGAGTTAAATAAGCCTCTTACCAAGTTGGACAACCTTAGAATGATGTTGGAAGAAGCCCTCCTTATGTGTATATATAGGAGGTGGAGTGGAGGATATTTCCTCATCCATTTGTGCAACACTTACCTCACAAAGAGATCCTTAGAGAGGGAGATACCTTTTTTCTATGCCGCAGCGAGGAAAGGACCAACAAAGTTTGAAGGGTTGTTTTGAAGCCAATTCAGGAGCACTGAGTTATTGGAGAGAGGGTTGAAGTGCTTGTTGGAAGGCTGCGGGAAGAGGGGGTTTTTTTTAGGGTTTGTTTGAGATGGGACAATCCTCAAAAGAGGTTGTCGTAGGCTTGTTTGAAGATGATATAGGGTTTTGCTACAATAAAGGGAGGTAATTATGTGTTAAGGGCTTGAAACTACCCAAAAGTTGCAGTGTGGAGGGACAACTTCTCACTGAAGGATAGTTGCAGTCCTTAGGTGCAAATTTTGGCAGAAGTAAAGGCTGAAAAAGGGATTGTGATGATGCCCTAGGTTGTAGCAGTGAAGCAAACTTCAAATAGTGGAAAAAGGTATGTATTTTGGTGAATGTTTGTAGGTGTCTGATCCTAATTTTGCATCAATTTTGGATCAATCTACATTAAATTTTATTGGGATCATTTATTGGAGTTGCCTTGGGCATGAAGGAAATTCAACCAGGAGCAGATCCCGCTATGGAGTGATGTAGGTGTACTATTGTGGATAGATTTGTTGCATCCTGTGGAAGCTAAGGAGGTAGGGTTGATGTGGCATGTTAGAAGCCCTAACCAATGGGAAGTTTCACAGTGAATTCTGGAGCCTAGATTTGTGCAATAGCTCCTCTATTGCAGAGCAAAGGGCAGTTGATGAGAAGTTTGTTGGCAGCCAATAGAAGGGTCTCCTAGGTATGAGGATGCCCTAGCTAGGTGAATATGCTACAACATGGACTTGGTCACTTCTGGACTGTTGGAGGGAAGTGTGAGAGTGGACCAAGTTTGGACATGGATTGGGCACTTATGTTCTGCTGGAGGAAAATATGATAATGTCCAAGTTGGAGCCCAGTGAGAAACACCTTGATGGACAAATGTAGTTGCGAGAGAGGTAGTTGTTGAGCTGAAGGGTCTGATCACTGAGGAGAAGTTTATGGAGCCTAAGAATTTTGTGTGGAGAATGACTTCTACAACATATGATTGGTAGTCCTCCTAGCTCATGTTCATTATGGGAGATGGACATCATTTAGTGATAGGTGGCAACCCTTCGTGCCCTATGTTGGTCTTCATCAGAGTAGTGAAGGAAAACTATAGTGGGTTGAAGTCCCTGAGTAGCTGAAGAGCAGTAGCAAGTAGTTGAGAGTTGTTCACAAGTGGATTTTTGAATAACTCGACAGAAGTCTCGATGTGTTGTGCCCTTGATGGATTAAGGCACAACTAGAGACCAGATTGACAGCTGAGGTTTAGTGGCTAGGTGGACTTGGAGCATTGATAGAGGCAGGAGTTTTATATCGGGAGCCAAAGGACCGGGCAAGTACATGGTATGATTGAGAGGAGCTGAGAGAGCATGTTATAGCCAGATGGCCAGAGTATCTTTTTTTGTATCTTGTACTAATGGATGTATTGGGGCCATTATCCCTAGTATGGGAGCCCTATATTGTTGTATTATATCAGTTGGATTAATATAATGAAGTTGAGTTGAAAATTTGTAAAAAAAATTCCGTATTATGTGCATGCGTGATTTCCTGTTGTTTATATTCCTGTGTACAAAGTAGTTCTGGTTGAGATTCTTGGTTTAGCAACGTCAATGATTTTAAGACTCTAACCTACACCCAAGGTCATGGAAATTCAATAAGAACTTCATGAAACTTCCATAAATGATAAACAAATTTGAAACAATGATACTAATGTAATTACTTGAACAAGGACTTAATCTAACCCCTACTAGCCATGAGAGGTATTTTGTCAAACATGTCAAAAATATGCAATCTATAGGTTTTACCAACAAATCTGAGCATAGGGGTCTCATACTTATATGAGAATCGCTAAGAAGAATTGATGCCTTATCACAATAGATGCATTATCATCTATTAGGTAATATATTCATTGTACATTCATTTACTAATCAAAATATGATGGATCCATACATCAACTCTGTCATAAAACATACTTATAACCAACAGAAATAATAAGGATATAACAACCATAGATACCACATATGAACTATTACATTTACACATGAAATACCAAGGATAAGGAGCTCTTATTAATGAATGCATAATCTAACTAGGTATGGGACTTCCATGTACCACCGAACCATAGATTGGCTTAACCAAATCTCTCTTTTAGTCAATCACCCCCGCATCGTATTCCAAGCATCAATGTGGGATCTCATGAAACAAATCAACCAGAAATGAACGAGGGCTTCCAAAGGCCAAACCACCTCAACCCTCAACTAGTTATTCCACCTCATGGTCAGACATCACTAACCATCACCAGATTGGTCTCTACCCAAGCTATCCAGGGCTCAAGAGTGTTTGTGCCAACCAGGGCTTCTAGGACTAGTAACTCAACCCACAACCGTTGTTGGGCTTCCAGAGTGTTTGTCCAACCAGGGCTTCTAGGACTAGTAATTCAACCCACCAAGGGCTTCCAGATCATTTTTCCAACCAAGGATTCCAGGACTAGTAATTCAACCCAAGTTGTTAGAGGGCTTTGTTGCAGTAGCTACAACCACCCTCCAAAATTTTGGCCTGTGCCAATTTCAAAGCCTCCCTTGAAGAGTTTCACTTGATGACTACACACACTCAGGTTCACACTGTGAGCTTGTGTGAGTCTTTACATCTACATTACTTTTTCATTGCATTCAAGCATCTGCATGTTGATGTATAAGTTATGCTTTCAACCATGTTCTAGTTATGCCCAAAGTCTTCGCTTCGTATGTGCTTGTTGTGTTCGCTATGAAAGCATCTGTCACACTCACACACAAAGTCACATTCGTTGTTGTGCAAGCATTGTCTCGATCAATTAATGATTAATCATGAGTGTCGCACTTGTCACATACACCTTCGATCAGTCTTGTTGAACATGTGTGTCTGGATGGTTTGGTCATTTCTTTGTCAAGTCATGCGAGTGTGTGTTTGCATGATCACCTATGCATCCTTCGATTGTTCAAAAAATTAGCCACTTTTGCTGAAGGATCTGACGACCTGACCCCCTTCTAATAGTCAGACCATCACCCTACCATCGACTCAATTGACTGTCAACCAGAACAACACAGAAGCACCAAGCTAGTCTTTTCAAGCTGCACTGCCCACAAGCAATTCAATCAACTCTCATGCTAGCCACCCAGATAGTCGGACCCAACAATCACCCCAGGACTGACTCCCCTCAAAAATTGCACAAATGCCACTAACCTCACCCGCTCAACTGACTGAGGAAATTGTGCAGACAGGCCAGACAAACACCAAGTTCCCGTCCTAGACTCCCTTAGAAAATTGTGTAGTTTTCCCAGTCAGTCATCCTGATAGTCAACCAACTGTTCACCTAAAAAATTGTGTAGTATTCATGAGTAGGTCTTCCACTGCCCATTAGTCAGCTCAACTCAGAAATTGTGCAAAGATGATCAAAAGGTTGGCCTCCCAGCCTCAGTGTTGTTTTCATTGCCAACAATCCCTAGTAGTAGATTTCCAATTCCCTCTGGGAATTGTGCAGTTTCCATTGCCAATCTCTCAAGCAGCCAACTGGCAATTCCCTTTGGGAAGTGTGCAGTTCTTGCTACCAGTGACCCCAGCAGCCGATTGGAAGTTCCCTCTAGGAATTGCACAGTTCTGGCTACCAGTGACCTAGGTAGTTCCCCAGAAAAACTGTGCAATCCTTTCCTGCTGACCCTTAATGCAACCCGACCCATTCTTCTGGAAAATTGCACAAATCTGACTGTCTAGCCCCACTGCATGTTTGTTCTGAAAAATGTGTAGAGCATGCCTACCTTTCCTTCCAACAGCCTAGTCTGTTCCTCCCAAAATTTGCGCAATTTTGCCTCCCAGCCGAGCCAAACCTTGCAGACAGTCACTGTTGACTCAGATCGCCTGTCTCCATCTCTCAGTGACTCTTGTGTAGTTTTCATCAGCAGTTTCCTGGAGTCATCATCCTGCATCACAGCCTTGCTGCCTCTCCCAGTCAACTGCACCTGAATGATCATGTGTCATGGTAGACTAGGAGGTTTTGGATTTGATGTCATCTCGTCATGAGCGACTGTAGGTATAGGTACACCAACTAACATGGAAAGAAGATGAATGTGATGAACGAAGAGAGCACATGCAGAATGACAAGTTCACCTATGGACGAACAAATGAAGCATGCGAAGCGGACAAACGTGATGAACAAGCACCTTCGTGAACAGATGAGCCTGTCAAGTCTTCCAACATGCAAGCAAGGAATAACATGCTAAAGCTTCATCAAGTAAACCAAGGACCATCGAAGACTCTGCGCACTTCACCATGCGGAGGTGAAGCTATGATACACCATGAATACATCCATCACCTAGCAGCACTATAACTCGACATGCACTCCAGCAGTAGCACAAATGTACCAGCATTGTCAAGTCAAGTCATGTTGAGTCATGTCACCCACATCCTCACTATGGGCTTGTTGTCAATCAATGTGATGTAACGTGGAAGTCTAAGAGAATCACTTGTTGAACAAAGAGTCATATAAGTAGAAGAGTCATGGAAGTCAAATGATAATGAGGGCAGTTGAACAACCACAAGGGTTAGTTTCACCCTTGGCTATAAATACCCCCTCATTTGTACATGTAAATGACATTTTCACCTCAGCTCCTCCCACATAGCCAAGAGAATCTATAATATTTTCTTTGAGGAGTAAGTAGTGGTTCCAATGCCCCACTGACAGGGTTAGTGATGTATGGTGTAACGATGTGTCTTGGAACTTTTGCTTAATTCAGAAGCCCGTTAACAGACTAGCACGTTTTCACACATGTATTGTATTTGTTGTAAGATTGATATTTAACACTTGTAATGCATGTCACTTTAACTCGTGTTCTACGTCTGAACTGATTCATTTGTTGTAATGAATAATCTATTAATGGAAATGTGTTGTATATGCTGTTAATGTTGTCTTGTCAGTGTCAACTGCTTTGCTGGACATTAGATAGACCTTTCACATGAACCTTGTTGTAACAACCATTGCACTCGTTCAGACTAATCTATGAGTGTTGTACGTGTTATCTTACCTTGTATGTTGTGACTGCCACATCCGAGTGGAATTCTCTATCAGAAGCTGTGTATGACCTTTTGTGTTGTGTGTTCCTAGCTAAGTTGGGACTGATCCCTTTCAACCTGGAACTCACCTTCACCTTCTTCCCCTCACAGTGAAAGAATCATTGACACAAGTACACTTACACTCACTAGGCACGTGAACCCCACTTCTTGAAGACAAAGCGAACCACTCTCCTGTGCTAACAAGCAAGAGTTGAGGAAAATCCTTAAGACATTGGCAACAGGGGTGATCCCTTGAATCTTAGCCGATCCATCACCGTCAATAGGCTTCCAGAGCATTTGTCCAACCAAGGCTTCCAAAAACTAATAAATCAAGCCACATCCAAAGGAACATGAGAACCAACCAGAAAACAAAGATAAAACCCACAACACCATGGCTATCTAGGAAATGGAAAGGCTAGGAAAAACCATTGTCATTCCAGGAAATCCTCCATGCCAATGACATATTATAACCAACAAAACACATGCACATTCCATTCATGCCAAAACTAGCAAGGAAATCATACATGCAACTCGGTACCTGCAAGAAAATCCCGTTGTAGTTGTTGGTCCCAATGTCCTCTTATGCTTTCCCACTCTTGCTTTTCCTTCTTGTTCCAAAATCCCAAGTATGCCACACTCCTCCAAGAGTGCTCCAAGAAAACTCTAAGTGTCCAAGAGTATGAGAGAGAGAGAGTAGAATAGAGAGCTCCACGCTAAATCTAACAAAAGTTTATCAACTCATCCTCATAAGAATTTTTATTAATGAGGCCTCTATTTTCTTCAATTTTCCATATTTTTCCTTCATTTTCCTCCTCACATGCAACCTATGACCTTTCCCCTTCCTTTTATCATAATTTCTATTATTTTCATAAATAAAATGCCAATTAATGCAACTTTTCCTTTCCAAAGCCTTTGCTATTTTCTTTTCCAATTTCGATGCCATTAATTACCACAAGTGATCCCCATCACTATGTTTTTTTCCAAACATTCAGTTTGGAATACGTGTCCCATGACCATGGTTATTATTTTCCTTTATTAACCTTATTACATGGATTTTTTTACTAGGGTTGTTACAGATTCTCATAGAGAAAATAAAAAATTGAAGCACCAATCTTCATATAAAATCTTACTACCAATAGATAACAACTAACTTACGACAGTATTGAAGGAATTCACATGCTCTATCACTGGGTCTCCATCCTTAATCCTTAGGTTATACAACTTCTTGCATAGGAAAAATTTGTTTACTAGGGACTTAGATATATACAAAGCCCTAACTTGTCCCACAATTCCTTTATCATAGCCTCCCTTGAAACATTTATTAATATTTAATATGAGAGACACAACTGTATTTTGCTATTTTCCTTTCTATCTAACTTAGTCTAGTCTTCTATTGACATACTTGTTGGTGTATTACTTAGATCCAAAATGATCCATTGATCTCTATCCACCAACAATTATTTCATTTTGAGCAAAAACAAGAACCGAATCATAGATGTCATCAATATGATTCCAATGGCATGAATGGCACCTCAAACCGATTATGTATGACAAATTTATGCTCATCTGAATTTTTTCACAAATAAGAAAAAAAAGGGCACCAATAATGCCACGTGGCACCACTAGAAGAGGCCACATGGCACCATCAGGAGGCACCACGTGGCACCCACTAGACACACCATGTGGCATGACATGGCATCCCAGTGGCATCTAACATGGTAGGAAATAGATATGATTGTACATTTAGGTGGACCAATCTGTAGGTGCCATGTGGCACCCCATGGTTGGCCAGTCAATCCTAGACCATGCCAGATTTAGCGGGGCACTAGACTAGGTTAGCGATAGGGCTCAAGTTGGTGGACCAATTAGTTTTGGTAGAACTCAACTAAACTTGGCGAAGGTTCCAACCAAAACACACGCACACACATGTATTACAATACAAAATCATTGTTGGCCTGCGGGTATGACCCTAGGACCCTTGACGGACCACAACTTAATATAACCACACAAACCAACCAATCCGATGGCCACGTTGGAATACCCATATGCTGAAACCATATTTAAACCCCCCATATGCATTCAGATGGAGGAGAGAAGAGGTCGGGCCACAGGGGGGGCGAACAAAACTCAATGTAGGGGCAATGAAACCATGTCTAGGGCAGGTGCATTTTTAGAGACAGATTCTAAGGAATATTTTGTAGGAATATTCTCAAGATATTTTTCTTGTTGTGGCGCATAATTTAAGGATGAGATTCTCAAGGGTGTCCACAGGTGACAGTTCTAGAACTCTATGAAGTTTATACTCATTTTTCTAAAAAAAAAGCAAGGAATCCACTAGTGCAACTAGAATCGGGATCTAAGATGCATATTTTTGGGTCATCCCCATAAATGAGATATTTCCATGTATTTTTCCATGTATTTTGTCATTATTTTTCTAAGCTAATAAATAGGCCTCTCTAGTTTGAAGTTGTTCCCGTAGACATAGCTCACATATTGTGAGTGAGCTCCATTATCGAATCTTGGTGCATTTTCTATATTATCTTCCTTTTTGTTGACATTTCTTCATGGATGTTTTATATATGGCATTCTCATGCTCTTTAAGCAATTTTGTTTAACATCACCAAAGGAAAGATCCCAGATCATTGTCGTATCAGGGTGGTCTTCTTTGATACGAATGTGAGTGTGGATGCTTACCAGGGTGTTACACGTCATTTTTTCACCATTAGGAAAATGACTACCAATCCAGATCTCCTGCTATCTGATGAAGTATTCCAAAGAAATCCCCTACAATGTTGGAAGAAAAACAATCCCAAAGACAACAATAATCTTGAGTTATCTTTCTTGAAAACCCATTTTCAAGCATTGTCGCACTTTTCCTAGTCATTACCGGCACAAATGCAGTTATGGTCATTATATCATAAACAAAATTTTGCTCTATTATCCACTGAAAGATGCAACAAACTCTTAACGTAGGTAAATATAAAAATCAATCTCTAGAATCCTTTTTGAAGGAATATTTCCCAACTAGAAGGCCTCAAAATCCTACCTACTTGGGTCTCATCGCTTGGTTCATGAATCAAACTCCCTCTATTTATGTAACCTTAATCCCTCTCTTTATGGATCTCATCCCTTGAGAATAATATCTCAAGCCTCCTCCTCTTGGCCTATAAATTCAACATAGACCAGAGGAGAAGGGGGGACTTTTGAATGTAAACTTATGCTATCAAATTGGGGCTAGAAGATTTTCACTTAAGGGAGGATTGGAGACTATTGGAAGTAGGTTTATAACATAAAGGCTAAGATTGCATTTATATTTTTCATTTAGTTATAATACACAACAGAGTTTCTTTCTCACTATATTTTTCAATGGAGTTGATGTATTGTGTGTTTACTTCCATTTTTCCATTGATAATGATATTAGGTACTAGTCTCCTTGATCACTAGTATGGGTTTATTGAGTCATTTATCTATCATATGCCTTTGATCCTTTATTTTTATTGTGTTATCAAGTCTGGATTCTAAGTATTAAGAAGCTACATTAAACCATAGCAAGGATATTCATCAGACATTTTGTTTGAAAGGCATGGATTTCATATTCTAGTACTCTTACTTATGATTCAATAGGAATAAGCTTAGGGAAAGATTTACTAGTTTCTTTGTTACTAGATTTAGTCATTGAATCTATGGAGATCTTGTCTTATACAGAAGACGAGATTTTGTCTGCCTAACAAATTGGTGACCATAATGGGGAACAATTTGTTCTTCATTATGCCTTCCCGTGATCTTTGATTGCCTTCTGTTACCTTGATTGACTGTATTCACATCCTTAAAAGTTTAAATTTTTGGACTTGTGGCTTCATTTCCTATTTTTCTTTTTTTTTTCACGATTTGCAAACTTTTCTTTTAGCAACAGAGCACAAGTTGCACATTTTTCCTTTAGCAACAGAGCAACGTTACACTGAAGCTAAATGATCACATACGACAATCCTAGAAATTCTGAAAAATTAGGGTTTTTTCCTTGTGGGTCCATAAATTTTTTATCGTTGTATTTTCTTGGGTCTGTTTGCATTTTGAAAAAGTCCACTTTAGTTTGATTGGATGTTTTGAATTTCCCTCTTGAAAAATTACTCACCTTTGCAAATTAGGGCTGAAGGTTTGATATTGTGAGTTGTTGATCTATCAAAAGAAAGGTTGTCCATTGTTGAGATATCTTGTGTCAATATTTCTTCTTTCAAATGATCAAATTTAGTACTTTGTTTACCTAATTGTAAAGAATCATTCGAAATGGTGAAATTTAGTGTGTTTTAAGTATTTTTTGTTCATGAATTGGTTCCTTTTCTTGAAATTGAAGTGAATAGTGATTATTCCTTTTAGGAGAAAAACAACTGAGAATTATTCTTTTAGTGATTTAGTATTCATTACATTCATTTGAAAAGATTGATTTCAAAAACTTGTTGGTCTTCTCTTTTTCATTTTATAGTTTAAATTTTTTTGTTCAAAAAGAGTTTCTATGAGTGTTCTATTATTTGATGAATTGAAATCTGAAAAGTGAAATATTTGCATTGGATCAAATTTGAAATTCAAAATTTTATATTTGAAGAAAGGAAATATGGTGAAAATATAAGTCTTGCATTTTGTTCGAATATTGAAACAAACTTTCTCCTTACCATAGATAGAATTTCATCAAACCAAAAGATTCATTTTTCCATATTTGCTCCATTAAAATTATTGGAGTCGAAAATTGATATCATTTATACCACATCTATTAAATCAACTTTAATGAAAAGAGGAACTGTAAAATCAATCAAACATTAAATCAACAAAATATTAGATGGCTCTAGGTTATAATAAGTGTTCTGACATCTATAAGCAAAGGAATTATCATTAATTGTTTGTGTTACATTCTGCGGGTAGTCAGCATTCCACGCACATAAGTATATCAAATAATTCTCCACATACCCTTGGTTATATCGAATGGCACTCCAGATATGAAAAGTATATCGGAATGCTTCCTATCATGCAGTACACATTAGACAACACTAACACATATTGAGCTTCCACGTACCTCAAGTATATCGAAAGACCACCCTAGGTTTTATACCATCCATAGGTAACTAAGTTGGTCACTTTTTCATCTGTGATACACCAAACACAATGTTAGGGGAAATTACCTACATGTACTAGAAATGGTATTCCACAGTTCACAGTGGCTTGGTAATCCATTATACCTAGTTACTCTTTTATTTGATTTTGGTTATTTATTTGTTCGATTAAAATTTTAGAATAAACCTTTAATAAAATTCAACGTGGAAGAATTACCAAGACATTCACGTAGAATGCAAGGTTTACCCCTTGAGTACACACCTGGTCAATTGGAAAAAATCAAAGCAAAGAAATTAAAATTGATAGGATATGGAACGTCAGATCAACTTGAAACATTTTTTATTATACAACTTGAGACAACAGAACCTGAAGTAGCTCAACCGCATCGAATAGAGTCAGACATAGTTCAATATGAACTTGAAGTTACTAAAACCTTAGTACCTGAGATTATTCAAGGTGCATAAGACATCAATAGAACTTTATAGACAAAATTTACTAAACCTAACATTGAAGAACTTGAATCTGACATTTATGAACCTGAATCACCTTCAAATGCTATAGCTCCTACTCCTCTATCGATTTCATCTCGAATAACTATTATTACAACTGGTCTACCTCCTTGTCTTCTAAGCATTGAAGATATTACTGAAGAAGAAGAGGTAGGACCTGAATATCCTCTTCCTACTACTAGTGATCCGTTAATTGTTCAAGCTCTTCCTTTTGAACCTTTTTGACCAAATCCTTGGTATTTGACTCCATTAAACTTTTTAGGGCAATGTTTTCCTTGTTTACACACTCCTTTTGATTTTACACCTAGGTGAATCATGTTTGAAGCTCCTCCTGTAAGTTTAACCTCATCTTTTTAGATGATTACACCACTTATCCAACCTACAGTGACTTCTACATTTACAGGATCTCTAGAGTCATTCCTATATGGTGCAGCTTCGATTCTCGTTGGGTATCAATCACTCACTAGAAAATTTTCAGGAGCCACTCCTTCTTCTCAAGTTTCTACTTGGATTTCTAGAATCTCATTTGATTTATCTACTAATAATGTATATATTACTACTTAGAGCATAACTCCCATGCCCGAAACGCCTTTGGCATCAGACCAATATATTAATATCTTATTTGGTAATATAGGTACTCCTCAATCGGCTCCAACTGGAATTTACTATCCAACTGGGGGGAAATCATCCTATGTTCCTCCTAGAGGGAAACCTCTTTGTGGAATGTATCCTCCATTTGTAGGACCACCTATTATTGGAACTTACACAAACCTTGGTCAGATACCTCAGGTCGGTCCAAGTAAACCCCTTATATCTCAACCCTTGAATGGTGCTCCTTTTCTAGGAATGGGAGTATTATTTGGAACCCTCCTTATGTTTAATAATCTATTCAAGATGCTAGACAAGTTCCTGTCTATCAACCTATCCAAGGTATTGGCCAAACTATATTACAAACACATGTTCAACAACCTGTCTACCTATCAATTATTTGTTTAGCAACCTATCCAGAGTATTCCTCAAACATATGTTCAGCCTATTATGCAAATAATTGTTCAACAACTAGTTCTAGGTACACCTCAAACACTTGTCCTATCTATGCCACAAATTAATGTGCAATGTAAACCTCAAATATCAATTCAACAACCTACACAAATGATGCCTCAAGAATCTGGTTATCAAACTAGTCAAACTATACCTCAATATTTTATTGGTCTAACTTTCCATTCTACAACACAGATACCTATTGGTCAACCTAGTGTAGGAACAATTCAAACATTATATCCAGGTTAACCTTACCCAGGTCAATCTTTTCAAGGTCAACTTTTTCAAGGCCAACTTTTCTCGAGTCAAATGGTACAGGGTCATTAGCATCAAGGTCAACCTTTTCAAAGTCAACCATACCCTAGTCATACTTTTCAAGGATTTTCATTTCAACCTCAAACTGGTATAACTTACCCTGGTTAACCTAGGGGGATGCAAATTCCAACTGCATAATCTATTCCAAGATATCATGGATATGCTCCTCCAAGGGTTGGACTTAATCCTCAAGGATATCTATATCCTCAGTAAGAATTTAACTAGTAGTTACCTTTCATAGTGACATTAGATTTACTATATTTACCATTATCCTTTTTGGCTAGTGATTCCTGATAAATTACCAAGTGACATACCAAAATTTGATGGTAAGCCTGGAGAGGATCCGTCAAATCATGTAATGGATTACCACCTATGGTTTTCTTCAAATTCATTAAATGATTATTCCATTAGGTTATGAATTTTCCAATGAACTCTAACAGGTCCAATAGAAAAATGGTATATTGAATTACCATGTGCCTCTTTCCACAATTTCAACTCCTTGGTAACAACATTTTTAACACATTTTTAGTTACCTATTCGATATGACACTGGCATTGATATTTTGACTTCATTAAAAAAATTTGATTCCACACATATCTCAGATCATATACATGAGTGGAGATGTAGATGTCGTTTAGTCAAATTTTACATTCCATATCAATTGTTGGTTTAATGGTTTACTAAATATTTACTTCCCAATATAACATAAGATGTTGCTAAGGGAGGAGTTGTTACAAAAGAGAAATCTATTTCTCATGCCCAATATTTAGACATCATCTGTTCATAATCTGACACTCATGCCCAATATTTAGACATCGTCTATTCATAATCTGACACTTTGTACAAAAAGATTCCAAATGTGCCTCACCCATCTAACATAACTCAACAAGTTTTAGCTCCTACTGGATCTCCCCCTTTGGATGGTGTAAGTGTTTTTGTTAGCCAATAGTCAAATAGTAAGCAATCTAAGAGTAATTCTAAAAGTACTCCTACTGTGGCTACACAAAATTCACCCAATGAAAACACTACACCTGAAATAAATTTCGAGGTTAACACAATAGAATCATCTACTAGTAAGCCTCAACAACCTGGAAGTAAGAAAAATGGAAAGGGAAAATAAAAAAAATGCCCCTCAAAAGGAAAAAACAACAAAAAACAAACCTTTTGAAGAGAAAAAGAAACCTCGGTATCTTTTTTTGATCTATAATTTAGACAATTATACTAAGTAATGCTTACATCCTACAGAGGTTAGAGAATTCCTCAAAGATTCTTCTACACCTGGTTTCTTGAAAGATCATTTTCCTTCTAGGGACAATAAAACGATTGCTCACAATTCATCTTCTTCATCCACATTGATGGATATCATGATGATTCTCTCTTAAGTTTGCGTAGAAATAAGATCTAAAGACTACATATCTAAAGCTACTTCGAATGGAAATGATACCAATCAACCTTCCATATTATTCCCACCTCCTTCTGAACCTTTACAGATGGAGAAACCAAATTCATATATAGTAATCCTTCCTCCTCCTAAAGCTGTTATTCGAAAGTCATCTTTTAATCCACATGCCAGAGCAGCTCAAAATTATAACATTGTTGAAGACCTAGCTCAGTCTCCTTCAGCAATGTCAGCTCTTGAAGTGCTACAAACATGTCCAACACAAAGGAAATTACTATTGTTATGTGAGGATCCCTCCTAGTGCCCTCTTACTAAAAACTAAATTTCTTTAATTTTAAACATGATAAGATGGGAAATAACTTCTTTATATCTAAACATTTATTTGATGATAATACACCATTCAAATTTATTTACCACAAATTAAATAAGTAAGAATTCCATTGCAACCATTAACATAAGTAATCAATAAACGAAGGAATACATGTTCCAATAGCTTAGTTGAGATGCTCCTGAGCTCCTGACTTTTTGGGATGCTCCTCTTGAATACCCAACTAGATTTGCCTCCCAGCCAACTAGGAAGTATTTCTTAGCCCGGGGAACCTCCACAGGTTCCCTAGCCCTCTGAGCCCAAGTCCAACCAGATATAGTGTGTCCAAGTTCAACAAACACTCTCCTTCTCTCCCTTCTCTTTTTATCCACATTCACCCCAAAACAAAATCCTCCAAAACCACAACCACAACCCAAAACCAAAAACAAGACCAAGGATCCCCCTTCTCCTCTCATCATCCTTCTCCTTTTATGCCTCTTCCTCCCATCCACCTCAACCACCTATCATTAATGTCATGAATACCCCCTCATCCTTTCGTTTAGTATCCCTGACTTTTCTTACCATATCTTCTCCCAAGTAGATTTGAGAAGACATTTTGGGGGTAATATATGAATATTTAATTTGGAAATTAATTAGAGCAGACCATATCTTCTCCCAAGTAGATTTTGAGAAGACATTTTGGGGATGGATATTTAATTTGGAAATTAATTGGAGAAGACCATATCTTCTCCCAAGTAGATTTTGAGATGACACCTTGGGATATGGATATTTAAATTGGAATAAATGGAAGGAGACTATATCCTATCCAGAATTAAATTTAAGAAGACAAGTTGGGAATTGAATAATAACAATAATAAAATTTATATTAGTAAATAAAAATTACAGTTTCACAAATGTAAGTATATACCAATATTTCTTCATAATTATAAGTCAATATTTTCAGGTAAATAAAATTTGCATGATAAGTTTAAGTAGGGCATTACATACACCCCTCCTTCAGAAAAATTCGTCTCAAAGTTAGAGTGAAAAGATACAAGGAGTTCGAAAGCAGTTTGACAATAAGGCATAACAAAATAGAGAGAGAGAGTTATAATAGTAAAATTTAATAAGTCAGGAAATGATACCACTTCCCATCAAGAGTCTCCAACTAATCTATATCCTCCTATCCTTCCTAACCTACTTCTGTTCCCACCCTATCCATCCTATGCTGTTATATACTATAGCATAGGCTATACCAATCTAACCACCGATAAAACCAATATGGCAGAAGCATCAACTATATCGACTTAACTTCCCCAGTAGACAACTAGAAATCATCATCACACATCTAGGGGAGTGTGTCCATCATTTCCCTCCCACGATTCCAGGTTTGGAGGTTACATGGTGGGAAATACCTCCACCCCTCCTCACAACTAGGGTCAACACCCTAATATGGACCACACTACAGCACTGGTTGGATACTTGTCATCGAATAATCCAGTCAGGTAATCTTGTCACCTGCCATCTACATTTTAGCCATGTCATAAGAGTGCATATCAAGTAGATACCAAATGTAATAGAACAATGTACATCATACCATTCCTCATTGGATGTCTCGACCTTCCCCAATGGAAGACTAGATCTTGGTTATCATATAGTTCTTTCCAATATGTAGGTTAGTTCTCATCCATGCATATATATAACAACAAAATAGATATAGATACGCGATCTTAAACATCATATTAATAAGTCTAGTATCCACGTGTCAAATTTGTAGTTCATACTGGAAATAAATCTTCCATTAGATAAATCATAACACTAAGTCATTCATTAGATAAATCATATCCACTTAAGCCATACATGAAACAACAATAACTCTGATTTAAGTCATTCACTAGATAAATCATAACCAAGTAAGTCATACTTTAGTTCATATATCAACATTTCAGTCATCAATACCTAATCCATCTAATGATTTATATAAGTAGTTTCACCTATCCAACTAAATGCATCAATATTACATCTTGTTCATAAATAAATAACATGGAACTACAAATAGAGCCTTAGCATAGGTAGCTATCTAAGTCAAAATGGACATCATAAATGGTCAAAAGTGAGGGGTAATTGCGACATATAGTCTCTGCGTCCTCCCGGGTAGTAGATCTTGGGTTAGACTTGTCCCATTGCATCTTAATTTGGTCCACCAAGTGATGCCTGAGCTATCAAACCCTATGGTATAATATGCATATTGGTTTGATCATTATGGTTCCTACGTCTGAGACCTATAATTCCCTCCAGTCGAGTTTGTGGGATTCATTAAAACATAATGTTATAGGACAGATACATAAAAACATCATGAGTTTTATGAAAGTGGGGTGGTAGTACAAGACAATAAGACACTGGTCCAATTTTCTCTTTGATTCTAAAAGGTACTATAAATCGAGGTGGTAACTTCATACCTTTCTCAAACTGAATAGTGTTAGGAATAACTAAAAAAATAAAAAATAAAAACTCAGTTCCCCACTTTAAAACTTTGATCGGTACTATTTGCATCAACATAACTCTTTTTCATATCTTGTGCTTCCTTTAAACTTTGTTGAATCTATCTTACCTATTCCTCCATTTTGAAACAATCCTATCTTTAATATTACTGTGTCTTCCATCCTTTTGTCGACTCAATGGTGTCCTGCATGGCCTCCCATATAGAGCTTGATAAGGAGACATCCTAATTGAATTGTGGTAATTGTTGTTATAGGAAAACTCTACCAATGGTAAGTACCTTTCCCATCGAGTCTAATTATCCATGACATACATTATAGGCATATATTCTATAACCTGATTTACTCTTTCAATCTTTCCATCTATTTATAGATGATATGTAGTGCTAAGGTTTAACTAAGGCCCCAACACTAAATGCAAACTTGTCCAAAATGTATATGCAAGGTGAGAGTCCCTATAAAAATGATCTTTGGGGTAACCCATGCAGCTAGATAACTTCTCCTATAAATACTCATGCCAAAATGGGGGCAGTCTCTTAGACAAGGTAGTTAGCCACCTAGTGATACCAAATGTATGACCAAAATAGAAGATGTTAAGGTTGTTTCTCCAAGAAGAGAGCAACTCATCCTTCAAGAGTAGTCCATAAAAAAAAAAAAAAAAAAAAAAATTGCAAATAATGGTCATGACCACCTTTTCAAGTGGAGTGACTTCAAAGAATATGCCAAGGTCATTAGAGTCTTGTAGACAAACAATGTAACTCCTCCAAATGGAAATAGTATAAAGATGTTAAGGAATTATCTCCTAGGATCAACCAAATTGGCCATAAATAGTAATCCCATATAAACATGTGCCACAATTGTCCATAAAGTTGTTATAACCTCCTCAAAGAAGTGGGGCATCCTCAATCAATGTGCCAAAGCGATTAAATGCACATGTACCAACACCTCTCCTCCAAGGAATATGATAAATAGTTCACCCTAAGAGATTGTGTAATGAGGCTAGGACACTCTCCAATATAGTAATAAAGGATCTTCCCAAACCAAGAGAAACTATATGATACAATGTGAAAATAACATACCAAGTGACCAAAACCATGGGTGTCAATGTAGAAGACCACCCAAGCAAGGTTTGAATGTCTCAAAAGGCATGAGAAGATGCCAAATAAGGGGAGTGATTTCCTCTATCAAGAAAATAACTACTCACAACATGCCACATCATAGCCAAACTATAAATATCCATTAGCAATCTTCTAACAAACCACAACCACTTTTCCATGTCATCAAGACATCCACCAAAAGGGACATCAATTATGTAACAAATGGTGGGTGTACAACTTTGAGGTTCACCAATCAAAATCATGAAACAATAATCCAAGTGAAACCCTATGAACACATGCAAACATGCCCAACGACTAATTCACTATGTCAAGGAGCAATAATCCAAGTGAAACCCTATGAACACATGCAAACATGCCCAACGACTAATTCACTATGTCAAGGAGCAATAATTAACCACAATATTTAAGAAAACTCTTAGTTGATGGATATCTCTCATCATAAATGTGCTAAGGGTAAATTGAATGTTTGAGCAATGTTATGCAAGGCCCTCAATCACATTTCCAACACCATATGTGCTAGATGAAAGCCTCCAAACAAGAAATGCTGATGCCAACCAAGGACATAATGTGCATTATCTAGCATGGGATATCAATAATAAATCATAGTAACAAACCCCCATGGTTATGTGATTTCAAGGACAATGACATTAGGTAAGTGCACACAAAAACAACTTTCTTTAAGACACCTTAGCACTCACCAGAGGTGATCAACAATGTCATGAGGGAAGTGTCAAGGAGAATGTAAGCACAAACCATGACTTCCATCAATAAAAGCATTAAGCTCCATCAAATAATCCTACAATTGCAAGCTTAGTATAAAGAAGATGTTAATTGATAGTCACTTATATAAGTGCCTTTGGTAACAAGATATGCAAAAAAAAACATCAATACTCCATGTGCAACAAGCTTGGTTAGGTTTAACAAACACCATCTAACACTCAACCTTTATTTAAAAAGGAATAACTCTTTATTCAATATTGTGAGAAAAAAAATGATATGGATTAGACTAATAAAGCAACTAATGTAATAATGATGCCAAAAGGCTAGGGAGATGAATTCCATTCACAAAGATTTATATCTTTTTCTATATAAATCCTTCATCAAGTGTGACTTATGGAACTCATAAAGTTTGTTTGTTTGTTTTTTTTTTTTTAGATTTATATGTTCTAACATTGAAGGGGCTAGCTCAATTGATAGTTGCCAATGTTGGTAGTCGTTTGGTTACTTTGTTGCCAAAAAATGATTAGTTTGACTCCCCTTGGGTGAGGCACACTAATTTACACCTATGGGTTTACAAGGGAAATGCCATGTAAGGAACATGTATAATGGAGGGAAAGTTGGTTACAGATATTTTCATGTAAAACATTAAACAATTCCCTCTCATGATTCTAGGGTTAGGGAATTTTGAGGAGTTAGCCAAAATTTGAGTGGTTGTCTCTCACTAGTATCGTGCATAGGGGTTTTGGGGATTGTGAACAGAGAGTTGAAGGTAGTGCAGCCTCCCTGCTGCCATGGTAGGAAGGCCTGCATAATATGTAAATTTTTGTTCATATTTAATGGAATCAGGATTCTCATGTCTAGTCTATGTTATAGATCTATGTTTTTATGTGGATTTTATTTGCAAATGTGGTGTTTCTCATGTATGAAGTCCGTTTTGATCTCTAGTTGAGATCCTATTTGATTTTGGTTTGCAAATGTTTGGCAATCTAGTTAACCTCTCATCTTGAAGCTCACTCCAAATTGTTAGATTTTCTAAAGCGCGGTAAATAGATTCCACACTCAAAGAATTCCTATGTGAAACTAAACAGTGGAAAACTTAGCTACTTAAAACTGCACTCTGTAATTAATGCTAGAATATATAAATGTGTTCTATGGAAACAAAGTAAATTCATTGTAAAACCTTGTTACTACTTTTCTTTACTTCTTAAGGCAATCCGCTACAAGAAAATAGTAAACTAACTACTGAACAGAAAACTGAACCAGTAAACCTATACCCCTGCTTTCCTCCTTATAGGCTGGGAAGAAGAGTAGGACACATAATTTGGACACATGCAAAACAATGTCTCAATTGGAGATGATCGGAGGCATTCAAGCATGCATCCTCCTAGAGTCTGCATCCTTATCTTCATGCATGCACCTAACTGAACTTAGACTTAAGCTAGAATTAGAAAACTACTTAATAAACTGAAACCAACACATGTAGTTGCATGCATCCTCTTTTATTAACTTAAATATGACATGTGATCTTGTAGAACTAGAATCTAAGTATAACCTCATCATATCTCATCTATGGCTTCTGCATGCATGCATGTGCGTATAGTGATGGAAGCTTAGATATAGTGGTGTGCCCTCTAGCCTCCTTTAATTATGCCCCTTCATCTACAAACCACCATACAACATGGAAATTAATGCTATATGGATATATTGTGTGTGTGATGTTGTTGTAACAGAAAAGTGCCCACTTCAGTCACATGTGTGCACAGTGTTGTAGAAGACTATCTGAGGGGCACTCTAACACAACTCACCACTTCTCTGATTTAAAATCCTCCTTTATGAACTTTGTCCACTTGTGGTAAATCCAAGATTACCACTGTAATCCTCAATGCTAAACTATTTTCATATCCTCTCATTTAACTCATAAAATTCCCCTATCAAGAATCATGACAATTGACAAAAAAAATGAATAAATATGACCATTTAAATAAATGCTCACAAAATTGTCACATTTTCTAAAATAGGCCAATCATCGATAGCCCTTTCCTTTCTTTCATCCAAAACTTGATTTGCACCATCAACAATGGCTTTCTGCTCCATGTCTTGGCTATAACTTTCAGTTTAGCCTCAGCCTCAATTTCCTTTAAGTTCATGAACACATGCCTTTGCATGCTTGTTCTCCTCATATTTATCAATTTACCCTTCTTCCTCCATCCATATTTTACTTTTTTTAAGTTTGACAATGTGTCTTCCCTCCTCTTCAATTGATCTACCTTTATTATCTAAGTTGCACGAAGTTTCATCCCTCCACATTTTTGGCAGAAACATTAAAAAACGTTCCAAGAAGTTTCTCGATTTGGAAACATGCCTCGAATTACTTGACAAGGAAAATGGCCAACATAACTATATTTCAGATTTCATATTCAACTCATCTGCAAGTTGAGTGTTGCCTTGCTAATATGTGTGGGCACTCCACTTTATATAGAGTGAATATCCAGTTGTTACAACATTAGTGCTATCAACTAGCCAAAAAAGATTGTGACATTGAAATGGATTAGTGGCTACATGTTATAAGGAAGAATATTAATTAAAATATGATAATAAAAAAATGAAGCCACTCACCGTCTTTCATTTGAAGAGAAATTGTAGTGGTTTTTGGCCCATCTTGCTTCTTGAACATCCAAGCAATGTTGAGGTTTGTGAGCATGGTAATAAGGTATCCCACTATGCAGAGCATGAATGAAAAATGATACTTCTTGTCCATCACATCTCCAAATGTTTCTATGGAAGTGCTTTGGAAATGCATCGAAGTTGTCCCCGAGAAGAAATTGGCTACAAAATGAGTTCCCAGAAAAAGAAACCTTGCGGTCTTTCTATAAAAATAGGGGCAAGTGTCCTCTACGAATGTTCCCACAAAAGCTAGTTTTAGGCAACAGATCTCAAGTTTAATGCACCATCATTGGAAATTCTAGAGTTATTTCCTTTGTGGGAAATGATTAATAGAATCATGATGTAGTTGATGATAACAATAACTACCCCTGTAATTGTTCTCATGTCCATGGCTTGCTATTGTGATTGATTTTGTTTGTATTTGAGTAGTAATGGAGATTTTGGCCGATCCATATCTAGGATGGATTCTACCTTGACACTGTACATGATAATATATGTCTCTCTCATAATGCTCTCTACTTGCTTCTTTAGGTCTCTGATAGTTGCATGTGGCTATAACACTACAATTTCCATTAGAGGTGGAGGCTAGCTTTGGCTTTATGCATTGAATTATATCCAGCAAGGTTGATGGAGTACATACCACAAACGACAAATTATGTCACCATTGACATAGAAATTGGATTGTTCACTTAACTCACCTCTTGCACATCTTGGTGGTCCATTGTATCATAATTTTGTGTTTGCATCTCTAAGGAAGCACCATGTTGTTTTACTGCATCATTCACCCTTCCTAAAGGTCTTATCCTCATGAGTTAAGCAGATAATGCACAAAACTTGTTTGTCTTTTCATCTTTGTTGACTTGGACTTATTTCAGCAATAATGTCATCTAAGGCTTCATTTCTTTAGATTTTCCTCACATGGCACATCTTTGATCTAGACATATGGATGAGTTTTTTTTTTTTTTTCAATTAAATTTCAGCCACAATTTTTTTGAACCAATTCTATATCCTTATGATAGAAACTGCTGCAAATAGGAATGGAGATCAAAACTAACATTTTTTTTTAGCTGGAGCAACTCAGAGGAGGAACCCACTTTCTCTCCATGGATTCGAGGTCCACACCAACCTCTTACAAAAAAATTAATATTTATCATCACGGTCTATATGTTTATGATTGCATTCATAAAGATCCCAGATACAATCACTTTAAATTGATTGATAGCAATATGCTCAGCCCCAAAATATTTATGGAAAAATGTATAGAATTAGGTAAACCAAGAGCAAATTTGTTTATCACAATTCCCTTTTTCTCTAATAAATGAACTTTTTGAATTAACTAAATAGAAGAATAGAAATGAAAAACATTGAGGTAAATGGATGTGAACTATTACAACCATATAATTCCAAGAAGAACAAAATGCCACAAGATTGTATTTTGTGGTCAACAAGAAAATGACTATGCATGATAAGATGATTTGATTCAAACTAATGTGCTCATCCTCAAAATAGGAATAATACAACAAATGAAACATCAATAAGCCCTAAACACTCCAAAAAAAAAAACTTTTAGAGCCTTTTAGAGCCTTTAGTTTCATACAACAACCATCCACACAAAGAAACGTTGGGAAGGTGTCAAATCCTTCAGAAAGACACAAACTCAAGATAATCTTCGTTCCACGTTGTACTTGAGTCAGATCAATAAGACTATGGTCTCCTATACACTTGGTGTAGGCCCGGAGCAGAATAATCCACCAAAATGCTGAATCGATAGGGGAAGCCCTACCAATGGCACTTTTGCCAAAATATGCAATTACAGCGTTGATGTTTCGCTCAAGATCATGAAGAACCTTAAAGCTGGCTGATGAGCCCCAAATTTGGTAACTTGTTGGGCTCATTTGGCCTAATTATCCTTGTTCAGTCCTTGTTCAATCCTTCATTTTTCATAGCTTATGCATTATTTTTCAATATGTTTATGTCATTTGTACGAATAAGGGTAGTCACTCTTCCTAGGTGGCTAACACGTGCTTATTTCAGGTTTTTTGACACATGTTGGAGCAAAACCGAGCAATCATGGGCTAGAAGACAGCCAAGCTTGAGGTGCGGATTCGTAGGGGGGTTGTCTATGACATTAAATAGCCCTTCCTCTGGATCTTCACCCCCAACTTCGAGCTCCAAAGGCCACCAAAACCGGATCTATAAGCCAACCAAGCAGATTTTGGAAGGGACTGTCTACTCACAGTTTGGACAGCCAAGTCCCATAGATTTAGGAGGCTAGCTAGGGCCCTCGTGGTGTATAAATGTTAAGGCCTCAGCCTTCATAAGGGACTTTTGAAACCATTGCATATTTTGCACTACAGTGCTGTTAGCTTTAGCTTGTTCTCTTGTAGCCATCTTGGCATAACTCTTGACTTATGACTATTTTTCGATAATGAGAAGCAGTCCGACTTTATATCAACTCTGAGTTTTCTATAGGAGCCATAGCTCTCAAGGTTGGGCCCAACCTGAGAGCCTAGGGCTTCCTTTTTGTACTGTTACCTTTCCTTTATGCATTGTTGTTTTCCTTTTATGCATTTGGAACGTATTTCTGGTAGGAAAATTTAGTTGTGTTGATTAAATAGGTCACTGTTTATGAATAGAATTGCTTCAGAAGTTTAAAATAGATTGGTAGGATAATAACAGAAAAAAATCTCCAAGAAAAGGGTCAACAACACTTTCAGTTTCACCTCATCTTTATTGGATCAGGGGCTGGAATTGAAGTAACCGTGTTGTCCCAACAAAAACACTAGTTTGCTTGACCATGCAATCCTTAGCGTACTATTTTCATTTGCAAAAGTTAGTTATGGGTTCAGATCTCTGAAATGTTTCATTGCATAGTTGATATACATGGTTCTCTTTCAAATAAAGTTGTTGTTCATTTATTTTATTGACAATTAGATTAGATTAGCTAGAACTTTGAGTATTTGCAAGACTTTGTGGATCCAGTTGAATGTACACCATATTTCATAGAAGTAATGGCATCCCTTTTAGTAGTTTGCATTCTCATCTTTGCACCAGTAGGACGAGCTGGTAGAATTAGGGTTTACTAGGGTTTGCGCTTCCCTTTAGTTTTCCAATATCTTTTTCGCAAATAGATTAACTTTCTTCGAGTTAGCTTTCATCCATCAATTAAAAAGATTCTTCTAAGAGCTCATTGAAGTTGGCTTAAGCTCCTAGCAGACTTGTGCCAACTGACCAAGTGACAGCTGCGACAAGAGCTAGTACTTGTGCATACAGCACCATCGCTTCCAAGTTTCTTACGAACTACCAGGTTGATAAAAGTAAAGAAAGGAGTCCTACGAGTTGCAGTATTATTGCTGATATACTGGAGCCCACCATCTTTTTGGCGCTGTTTCCGGGGAAGTGTCAGAGTATTGGTGATTGTTGCTTTTCTTCTATTTTCTTCTATAACCTTCTGCTAAGTAGTTTATTTAATTTCCATTCTGCAATTTCATTTTCGCAAAAGTAGAGTAGACATTTTCTGCTTTCATAGATTAGCCTTTCAGTTCTTCAAGCGTAGCTTAGTATTTCAATTCCGCAATTTCAATTCTGCAAGCGTAGCTTAGCATCTCAATTCCGCAATTTCAATTCTGCAAGCGTAGCTTAGCATTTCAATTCCGCAATTTCAATTCTGCAAAGTAGATTAGTCCTTTCCTGCTTTCATTTCAATTCCGCATTTTCATTTTAGCAAGATAGTTAGTTGCAGTTCAATCTATTTTAGTTTTGCAGGTACCAACATAGAAAAAAACAAAAGCAATCAAAAGTCTTTCCATTTCATGCCTCGTAGGAACAGAGATAAAACCGGCAAATTCTTACCCAACACCCCCACCACATCACTGAGTCAACCTTCACTCTTCTCTGGTGACAGTGAGCCAGAAGAACCTATAGGTGAACCTCATGAGATATACAAAGATCCTATAATAGAAGAAGAGTTAGAGAACACTCCATCTGAAGCCATGGCTAACAACCGAAACAGTAGAAGAGAAGATGAGAGAATAGAAGGTGCCTTTCCTATCCGAGAGACCAATGGAGACATGAAAATGAAAAACATAAGTACCTCCTCTTTACCTCACTTCCATGGATTTACTCCTGAAGACCTTGATACCTTCCTATTTGAGTTTGTTGTCCTTTGTCGAACTTATAACTATGCTGAGGATGAGCAAAAGTTGAAACTCTTTCTCTCTACCCTCAAGGACGCAGCATTACGCTGGTTCATGGGGTTACCTGGAAACAGTATCACCACTTGGGCTCAGATGCAACAAGCTTTCAATGCCAAATACCGGGACTACTGTAGATACAAGGAAACTAAGGGAGAAATCTTTCGAATGACCATGGGAAGTGATGAGTCTTTAGAAGACTATGAGGAAAGGTTCCAACTCAGTTATAAATGGGCCAGGTGCACACTTGACCCGGAATCTCTGAAGCTGGTTCTACTCCGAGATGTCCTTGAAGACCTTCTGGACACCCTTAACATGCTGGTTGGAGGAGACATCTACCAATTACCTTATGAGGACATAAATACCATGTTTAGCAACCATTCTAGTGCAGCTCAGAAGAGAGGTAGGGGGAATCATCTTTCAGCTAGTACCACTTTCTCCAAGCATGAGTTTGCTAACCAGATGGAAGACCTCAAGAGTGAGATGAGACAGATTATTGCCATGCAACTTGATACCTTCCAAATTCAGCGAAAGAAAGAGGAAGCTGAGAGGGCTTTGGCCATTTTTTGTCCTAGATGCACAAGGAAGCATCCCAAGAATGAATGCCCATTGCACTCAGTAGAGGTATGTTTCGTTTGTGAGGAAGACCACCCCACCAACCAATGCCCTACCTTGCCTGGATTTAAAGCCATGTACCTAGGGACTGAGGTTGCTACTGAACCTCTCTACTTCCTCAACCAAAGAAGGCCACATGGACCCAGGACCTTACCAGCAGGGGATGCAAGGGACATCCCAAGCTTATTATAACCCCAACCAATCCGCTCATATACCTTCTTGGGGCCCCCTTGCTCATCCTTCCTGGTCCGCACCTCGTCTGTGGTCTTATCCATCTCCATACCATACTCAACCTCCTCCTCATTCGTTTCACTCTCATGCCCAACCACAACCTCAGTGGAATGCACCTCAACCGGGGTGGAGGCCCCAGTACAACACTCCTCCCACTATTCTGCCTCCACCACTGGCTCAACCGCAGCCATTACCTCCTGCTCGTCCAAGATAACCCCAGATGCCTGCGCAACCGAACTCAAACCCCAACAACAGATAGGCCCAGCAGGTATATACTGGTGAGACAACATGCCCTACCTATGTTGTGGAGATCCAGGAGATCAACCTGTGATCTGGGAAGGTCCTTCCAGAGCGCCAACCTCCTACCGTAGAGGAGCAAGAGAAACAAGAAAGTGAACCCCAAGCCATTCCACCCTTTCCTGAGCGACTCACAATAACCACACAACCCAACCTAGAAGAGACTGAGCTTCTGGGAGAACTCAAGCAGTTGTGTGTGAAAATACCACTTCTCCAGGCCATAAAAGATGTACCGATATACAACAAATTGATTAAGGAGAAGTGTTTCAGGCACCCAGGCAGGCGAGAGAGAGATGCCTCAACCATCAATGTCATAGGATAACTGTCCGATCTTATGTTGGGGCAAGTAATCTGTCCAAAGTATTTGGACCCTCGGAGTCCTGTAGTTAATGTCCACATCAATGGCACCATCATACCCCACACCTTGATTGATCTAGGGGCCGCCATTAATGTGATGACCAGGGACACCATGCTTAAGCTCAACCTTCAGAGTTCCTTAAGGAAGACCTCGATAGTGCTGCAATTGGCAAACTGCTCCACTGTGATTCCCAAAGGGATTGTGGAAGATGTCTTGGTCTCTGTCGACTCCTGGGAGTACCCTGCAAACTTTTTGGTCCTTTAGCCAAAGGCAAAACTCACTGGATATCCCCTCATTTTGGGAAGGCCTTGGCTGGCTACTACGGATGCTTACATCAGCTGTCGAGCAGGAAGCATGACCATCAAAAATGGGCCTATGTCCAAATAGCTGGTCCTATACTCTCCTACCCAACCTCTGCTAGAACATGACTTACCCCTCTGGTTGGAAGAAGGAGAAGAGGATGAGGTCTACTCTGCACCATTATGCATAGTAGAGGCCACCAGGGGAGGTCCTCAAACCGAAGATGATTTGATTGAGAGCTTAATCCAAAATCCTCCCCCTGGTACACTATCCTTGGAAGAGTTGGTGGAAGATACCCAAGCCAGTGCTTTAGTGGACCTATGTGTGACTGATCTGACCACTCTCAGAGTTAAGAATGTGGATTTTGGCCCTGAAAGAACTTTAAAGATCAACTCCTCTCTCTCTCCCTCTCAAGAAAAGGAGCTATGCAGCCTCTTGACTCACCATTTGGAGGCTTTTGCCTGGAACTACAAGGAAATGAAAGGAATCCATCCCTCGGTCTATACCCATCATATCTAAATTAAGGAGGACTGTAAACCAGTCAGGAAACCTCAGAGGAGAATGAATCCAGCCCTGAAAGACATTGTTAAAGAAGAAGTGCAAAAATTGTTGGATGCAGGATTCATCTACCCCATCTCGGACAGCAAATGGGTTTCTCCTCTGGTGTTGGTACCCAAGAAAAATGGGAAATGGAGAATCTGTGTGGACTACAAAGAACTGAACAAAGCCACTAAGAAAGACCACTTCCCTTTGCCTTTCATAGATCAAGTGTTGGATGGACTAACAGGAAAGAAGTTTTTCTCTTTCCTAGATGGGTTCAACGGGTATAATCAGATCCAAATCAGCCTAGAGGACCAAGATAAGACCACCTTCACTTGTCCATGGGGTACCTTTGCCTACTAAGTCCTTCCCTTTGGGATATGCAATGCCCCTGCCACTTTCCAGAGAGCTGTACTGAGCATCTTTGCCGAGCTGGTTCATGATTCGGTGGAAATCTATATGGATGACTTTACTCCTTACGAGTCTAGTTTCCAAGAAGCCTTGTCCAACCTGGGAAAAGTTTTAAGCAAGTGCATTGAGATGAGCATGTCCCTCAGCCCTAGAAAATGTGAATTCCTGATGACTGAAGGGACCGTGTTAGGTCATACCATTTCCTGCCAAGGATCACAGGTGGATCCTAATAAAATTGCTATCATAAAAAAGGTTCCACCTCCTCAGAAGGTAAGAGATGTTCGGAGTTTCCTAGGCTTAGTGGGATATTATAGAAGATTAATTAAAGACTTCAGTAAGCTAGCCTTGCCATTGTTTGGCCTCTTAGCAAAAGATGTTGAGTTTAAATGGATTGACGACTGTCAGAGGGCTCTGAATGAATTAAAGGATAAGGTGGTGTCTGCCCCAATTTTGAGAGGCCCAAACTGGGCCCTACCTTTCCACATCCACACTAATGCCTCGAACAAAGGCATAGGGGCAGCCTTAGGACAAGTTGAAGAAAAACTTCCATATGCCATATACTTTGTCAGCAAAAACTTATCTAAGGCAGAAATGAATTATACTATAACTGAGAAAGAGTTCCTAGCCGTGGTCCATTCCCTGAACAAGTTTCGACACTACATCACTGGCTATCAAACATTTGTACATACTGACAATGCTGCAATTAGATATTTATTGAATAAGTCTAATGTGAATGCTCGTATTATTAGATGGTTACTTTTGTTGCAACAGTTTGATTTGACTATCGTTGACAAACCAGGTAAAGAAAATGTTGTTGCTGACTTCTTGTCTAGATTGGATTTGCCTGCATGTGAAGAAGGAATAGTGGATGACCAAATGCCAGATGAACATCTATTTTCTATCTCAGTACTCTCTCTGTGGTTTGCTGATATAGTAAACTATCTGGTCTCAGCACAGTTCCCTCCGCATCTATCCTTAAAGGAGAAGAGCAGAATCGTGAGGAAGAGTGCCTCATTCACTTGGATCGGGGGCAACCTGTTCAAACTTGGCCCTGATCAAATCTTAAGGCATTGTGTAAGGGAGGAGGAAGTCTTTGACATCCTCCTAACCTGTCACGATGGGTCTTGTGGAGGACATTTTTCAGCCAAGAGGACTGCCTTCAAAATTCTACAGGCAAGCTACTATTGGCCCACTCTTCATCAAGATGTCAGAAGATATATCAGCCAATGTGACCGATGCCAAAGGATGGGGAAACCGACTCCAGGGGACGAAATGCCTCTCCAACCTCAAGTGACTCTTGAGCCATTTGAGAAGTGGAGTATGGATTTTGTGGGTCCTATCAACCCTCCTTCAAGGAAAAGGTCTTACATCATTGTATGCACAGACTACCTGACAAAGTGGGCAGAAACCAAGGCAACCAAAGCAGCGACAGAAGAAAAGGTGGCCGAGTTCTTAAGAGAAAACATCTTCTACAAATTTGGCTACCCAAGAGAGTTAGTTACCGATCAAGGAAGCTAGTTCACCTCCAACTTAATTGAAGACTTGCTCGCTTATCACAAGATCAACCATAGGACTTCCACCCCATATCATCCTCAAGCAAATGGGCAGGTGGAAGTCACCAATAGAGCATTAGAAGGGATTTTGACCAAGGTGGTGAGAAGCAGCAGAAAGGATTGGGCAGATCGCCTGGTTGAGGCCACTTGGGCCTACAACACCACTTGGAAGACCAAAACCAGTTTCACACCTTATGAGTTGGTCTATGGGAAGAGAGCTCTGCTATCAATCGAGTTTGAGTACACCACATTGAGGATGGAAGCTCAGTTGTACCTAGATCTCAGCCATGCTCAACAAGAAATGTTATTGCAGCTGAATGGGTTAGATGAACACCGAATGCAGGCCCTCCTCCACTTAGAAGTGGTTCAACTTCAGAGGAAGATATGGCATGACCGACACCTCAATGACAAACAATTCCAACCGAGAGATTGGGCATTGTTGTATGATTCCAAACATAAGGATGTCAAAGGGAAGCTGAGGACAAGATGGCTAGGACCATATGCAGTGGAGAAGTGTAATGACAATGGTTCTGTCCTTATCCAGACCATTGATGAAGAATCCATCCCCATGCTCGTCAATGGGCATCAACTAAAGATCTACAGGAAACCTCTTTCAAGGCAAGAGTTCATCAAAACTGTGGAAAAATCAGTGCTGGTCATAGAGAAGGGTTTTGCCTCTGTTTTGGGCACACCCTGAGCATCATTATATAATATATATATAAAGATATATAAATATATAAAATAATAATACAATAAAAAAGATCCTTGGGTGAAAACCTTTCTAAGGCACCCAAGGCAAATGGTAGGGGTGAAAACCTCATTGAGGCACCCCTGCTGTCTCTCTGAAAAAAGAATTGGAATAAAAAGATCCTTGGGTGAAAACGTCTCTGAGGCGCCCAAGGCAGATAATAAGGGTGGAAAACCTTCATTGAGCGCCCTTGTTGTTCTTTAAAAAAAAAAAAAAAAAAAGAGAGAGAAAAAAAGAGAAAAAGGAAAAGAGAAAAAAGAAAAAGAAGGAAGAAATAGAAAAAACAAGTTTAATCTCTAGAAATTGTTGCAGGTTGTAGGAACACAATGCAAAAAGGACGCCTCTCAACACAAAGACAAGGGTCCCTACCAAGCTACCAGGCAACCTCACATACACTCCCTCCATGAACACTCATTTTTTCCAATGTTTGGATACCCTCTGGTCATGGTTTAACCTTCTAAAGGAAGCTACAGGACTTTCTACAGGAAGTTCTATATTTCTACAGGAAACATCCTGTAGAGCCTTTGGGCGGGCCAGAATCGATTATGGAGAAGGATTTGAAGCTTGAAGTCTGTTGAGGAGGCATTCAACCACTCTTCTCTTCCATCCTCCACTTGTTTCACCTCCTTTCACCACCATTGCCACCATCTGGTCGAATATACCTGCACAGTAATACCAGAACCCTATTTTCTGAGATAAAGAAATGTTTTTCCAAGTGGAAAATAAAGCATGCAGAGGCTCGCACACTTTACCTGTCAAAAGCGACCTCAGGACCTTTCATCTGTGAACACGACTTCATCTATTTCAGCATGCACCCCAGGAGGAGAAACGACTACAGGATCTCCTACAGGAATCTTGTAGCAGCTGATCTGGCTGGAGCACATACCATGGAGACACCAGCAGCTCACAAAGCTGGTGCATGCAACATTCACCACCAGAAAAATCAGGTCTCAAGGTCTTGGAACGAGTAGCAACCAATGGAAGAGGAGCTCCAACACCCGTGCACGAAGCAGCAGCAAGCAGATCCAGCATTCCTCGTCCCAAAAACTGAAAAAACCACGTCCACGGCCGCACAGGTAAGTGCCGAACCTTATTTCGTCAAATTACATA
Organism: Pinus taeda; assembly: GCA_000404065.3. Lineage (NCBI taxonomy): Eukaryota > Viridiplantae > Streptophyta > Pinopsida > Pinales > Pinaceae > Pinus > Pinus taeda. Next base: position 179,535 of record APFE030025449.1, on the reverse strand, counting down.
AGCTATACTCTAAAATTTGCATGACTGTGAGAATGGGTGGATTGAAGAAGTCTGGTAGCCATTCAACTGGCCACCCACAGCCAGTCAGATGGCCTCGTAGGATCTGAATGGGTTTGGTTATGCCGAAAAGACGAGAAGTTGACACGTGGGAAGTGTCCAGTTGGGGAGAAGCAACAGTATGACAGAAATGGCGGCAGTGAATGCAGAGGGAAGGATTCAGCGGTCAAGGACACGCTGAGGAATGATGGTTGTGACGTCGGCCAACAGATCAGCCGGGACAACTCACCCCCGCGCCATGAATTTCGCAGCAATTCAAAATTGGCTGGTCGAATAACTTATGATACACTGTTGTCATTCACACTCACAACCGTTTTGCAGCCGAGTACGCGTCCTCCTCCTCTGCAAGTTGTTAGCCCGAGTTCTCGGTCTGTTCCAATGTCTTGTTGCCGCTCAAACTCGTCTAGAACCACCGTAACATCCTCCAGAAGCCGGGAACGAGTTCTACAGGAAGCTGCGCTACGGGAAAACCAGCATATGAAGAAGCTTGGACTGTTCACGTCGAGGGTGGCAATTCTCAGTGAGGTAGGCCCGAACATAACTTTCCCATGGAAAATAGTTCAGAAGGTGGTGAATTTGACGTGTTGAGGGGATAGAGAAAATCTAAATGCAAGTCTGTCTATGAATTCAAAGGCCCTTTCCTTATCGTTGCATGGAATTGTCTTCGTGGTCTGCATGCAAGATTTTCTCCAAGAGTCTTGAATTAAATCCCTCCTGTAGAAAATTTGAGACACTGTCAAGGCTCACCAGTGGAAAAACTGTGAATTTTATATGACTGTGTGAATGTTGGAGACCTAGCTCTGCACTCTGTTTAAAATTCTTGAGTCCTCCTTCTGTACACGAGAAGTGAAGCTTCAAAACAGGGGAATTGATACAAAGAGGCCTACAAATACCGTTTTCAACAGTTTGAGAAGGAAACACACCTAGATTTTTCTTATTGCTCAGAGTGCAAGAAAAAACAGAGTCCTTTTCACCATGCCAGGAGGGTTTATTAGAAAAGAACCCTCGGACTCCAAGAAATTACAGGAAACCCCTGAGGTGGTGGACTTATTTTCCCGTGCACACTGAATGTCATTCTGTGACAAGCTTCAAGGCCACGATGATGAAATTACAGAAGAATTCCTAAGGTCCCTGAAGTCGAAGTCAAAAACATTAGCCATTGTCAACTTCAGAGGATTGACCCTCAAACTCACCCCACAGCTCATTAGCAAAGTAATTGATCTACTGATGGGGGTACCCTGGGATAAGGAGGAGAGAAAATTGGGTCAGAAAGCTAAAAAAGAGTTCTTCTTGCTAGAGGAACAATTTTCAGAGGACAAGAACAGAGTTTGAAGAACCAGCCTACAGCCGTTTTGGAGTGAAGTCAGCCTCCAAATTATGAAGTATATTACGTGTGAGGGGAGATTTAGCATCATGTATGGCTATCATTTATGGTTGCTAATAGAACTCAGGCACCAAATGGACCTACCCTCAGAATAGAAATTGAGCATTCCCTACTTCCTCCTGCAATCCATGCTTGAGTGTGCCACAAAGCTAAGGGAGGGGATGCCAGACTAGCTAGCCCAGCTTAGCAAGCTCCTCGTGGAAGATGCACTCCACACTTACACTGTCCCTCTCTCCTGGGAAGTTTTTCGAAATATGTGTAAGGATGATGACATCCAAATTTTGGCCAAGGAGCTCACTTCCTCCAGCAGCGAGGAGAAGGAGCACACTCAGGCAGAGAAGAAAGCTAAAGGACAAGAAACCTCGGGAAAAACACCAAAGAAAGAACATAAAGGAACACAAGAAAAAGGCCAAGCTACCAAAACAGTGGGTGGTAAAATTACACCAACACCCAAGGAGAAAAGACTACAGAACAGGGTAGAAAGGACTGAGCAAGTCCAAGCAAGTGAAGGCACCGCTAAGGCAGCCTCAGCCAAGCCAAAGGAAAAGGGAGCCTCAACCAAGCTAAAGGAAAAAGCATCCTCAGCCAAGCAGGCTAAAACAGTGCCATCTGCTTCTACAGGAAGCCAGAAGGCTATTTCTACAGGAAGTTTAAAAATGGCTTCTACAGGAAGCCAAAAAACGGCCACTACATGACTTTCTATAGGAAGTCTGGAAAAAGGACAGCAGAAGGAGAAATTAGCCGAGATTCTAGCTAGGGAGGCAGCAGCTGTGATGGCCACCCTAAGTACCTCTCCCAAGCAGAAGGAAAAGCGAAAGAGGGAGACTCCTCTGTATTTTAAAGCAAGGAGGAGTGTGAGGATTAAGACTGGCAAACCCCAGCCTCCATCAAAAGAGCCAATCACAATTGTGGATACCCCTACCACACCAAAGGATAGGTCCCCCTCCAAGGCATCCATTACTTATGAGTGAGGGAGCCCAAAAACATCCTCATGGAGGGAAATGATGGAGAAATTGAACTCGGAAGCCTCTCCAAAAGATGTCGAGGCTGTTCTATAGGAAACTTTAGCTAGGCTAAAAGAGACTAAGCAGATGGAGGAAAGAGCAGCCAAGTCACCACAGGAGGAGGAGAAGACCGATATCCCAAGCCCCTGTCCCAACCTAGGCTCTTATTATAACTTTTTAGAGGCCAGCAAAATTATTCCCCAAAAGTTCACAGTGCCACTGTTTCTAGCACTAGAGCAAGAAAGAGTACGAACCCACACTTGGATGAAGATCGCTAAATCCAAGGGGGTAGCAGATATAGGGCCTCTAGAGGAAAGGCTCAAGGAAAACCAAAGGGAGTTGGCAAGAGTAAGGCATGTGGAAAGCTCCCAATAGGCCAAGTTAAGAGAAGAGAATGAGTTGCTTAGACAACAACTATAGCTACAGGGACAGAGGAAAGAAGAGGACATAGCAACCAAGGACACCACAACAGAACCTCAAGGGAAAGAAGGAATGCAAGCTGATCTTGAGAAACTAAACCGACAACTACAGGAAAGGGAATTGCAGGCAGGCATAGAGATACAATCTCTAAAATAGCAGATGCAAGAAAAGGAGGCACAACTAGCTTGCATGGCCAGTTGGGCAATGGAAGCTCTGCAATGTAGGTAGCCGGCCAAATCCTATGGTCTATACCTTAGGGATCAGTGGCTGCAATTCCAAATCAACACATTGGCACAAAGGGGTATCTCCCAAATCCAAAACCCCAGCAGTTCATGGATTTATGTAACAGCAATTCATCAGAAGATAAGGCTAAGCTATCAAAGTTTTACCTTCATAATTTGGCCCTTCCAAACATAACCTCATGGGACCCCAACATAGCAGTAGGGGACATGCAGCTGATGGCAATGACCTCATGGTTAAACCACGAAGAAAAGAGAGTGGCAGAGGTCAGAAATGTCATGGACCGAGAACTACATGAACCACTGCTTATTAAAGCAGAGCCAGGGGACCCCACAACATTGATATCCGCTCACCAGCACCTAGCAACCAACTCTCAAGCTTTATTAGAGTACATGGATCGACAAGCTCAGGCCATAGCACAGTTCGAGGAAATGGAGCGATTATTAGGGGACAATTGTGTTCATGCTTGCACCCGTAGGTGGAACACATTGTCCCACAGCCTCAAAATCAGGGAATATCACACTCCAACTAGGATGAGGGAGGCCTTGGCATGAGTGCCTCTCTACAAAAAGTCTATGCAGAACCTCTAGGCCAGCTGGATAGGCCTCAAGTTAAGTCCACCTCTGCTTTTGGGATTGTTAGAAGGAGGCACAGAAGAAGAAGAGCATAAATAGTGGGAAGAGGTGGAAAGGAAGGTCGGATTTCATGACAGTGAGGAGGATACTACTTCAGAAGCCTGGGATGTGAGAGTGGCGATCAAAGCAATGAAGGAAGAAAAGCTGGACTAGTTGCTAAACGATTAGCAACCCTTTTAGCAGGGGGTGATGATGAGCCCCAAATTTGGTAACTTGTTGGGCTCATTTGGCCTAATTATCCTTGTTCATTCCTTGTTCAATCCTTCATTTTTAATAGCTTATGCATTATTTTTCAGTATGTTTATGTCATTTGTACAAATAAGGGTAGTCACTCTTCCTAGGTGGCTAACACATGCTCATTTCAAGTTTTTTGACACATGTTGGAGCAAAACCGAGCAATCATGGGCTAGAAGACAGCCAAGCTCAAGGTGAGGATTCATAGGGGGGTTGTCTATGACATTAAATAGCCCTTCCTCAGGATCTTCACCCCCAACTCCGAGCTCCAAAGGCCACCAAAACCGGATCTAGAAGGCAGCCAAGTAGATTTTGGAAGGGACCGTCTACTCACAGTTTGGACAGCCAAGTCCCATAGATTTAGGGGGGCAGCTAGGGCCCTTGTGGTGTATAAATTTTAATGCCTCAACCTTTGTAAGGCACTTTTGAAACCATTGCATAGTTTGCACTACAATGCTTTAGCTTGTTCTCTTGTAGCCATTCTGGCATAACTCTTGACTTATGACTATTTTTTGATAATGAGAAGCAGTCCAATTTTACATCAACTCTGAGTTTTCTATAGGAGCCATAGCTCTCAGGGTTGGGCCCAACCTGAGAGCCTAGGGCTTCCTTTTGTACTGTTATCTTTCCTTTATGCATCATTGTTTCCCTTTTATGCATTTGAAACGTATTTTTGTTAGGCAGATTTAGTTGGGTTGATTAAATAGGTCATTGTTTATGAATAGAATTGCTTCAGATGTTTAAAATAGATTGGTAGGATAATAACAGGAAAAAAACTCCAAGAAAAGGGTCAAAAACACTTTTGGTTTCACCTCATCCTTATTGGATCAGGGGCTGGAATTAAAGTAACCATGTTGTCAAAACAAAAACACTAGTTTGCCTTACCATGCAATCCTTAGTGTATTGTTTTCATTTGCAGAAGTTATTTATGGGTTCAGGTCACTGAAATGTTTCATTACATAAGTGTTGTACATGGTTTTCATTCCAAATAAAGATGTTGTTCATTCATTTTATTGTCAGTTAGATTAGATTAGCTAGGACTTTGATTATTTGTAAGACTTCATTGATTCTATTGAATGTACACTGTGCAGAGCATCTCTACCATTCTTTCATCCACCTAAGCTTCATCAGAGCCAACTGTTCCATCTCCTAGCTAGGTTCCTCGTCTCTCATTTGTCCTTTTTCCCACATAACCCTACCTTCTTGCACAATCATTGTTTCAGCCTTCTTTAAGCCGATTCAGCCTTCTACACCTTCTCACCACTCCATCCACCAGTCCCTAGGTCACTCCAGGCCCCTATCCTACCTCCATATCCATTCATGCATCTTCCCTCACTCACCCATCCTCTAAAATCCAATTTTTAAACATCCTGTAGAAATTTCTGAACATCCTGTAGAAATCCCTGAACATCCCGTAGAACCCCTGCAGACTTCCTGTAGAAGCTCACAAATGAGGTTTCTTTATAGCCAAACTTTGTGAAACTCTCTGGAAGGGTGTTAGGGACTCCTTAGACCCTCTCTAAACCTTCCCAACCTTTTCCAAGCATTTCTCCTCCTTGATCCACCCCTGCACAGTAAAGAATAGTGAAAGCATATGCATGATGAAACTGACAACTTAATCAAAAATACAAAACGATGCTTTCTTAGGACAGAGGTACTCTAGACACATGTCTTCTACCTTCATAGAAGTAATGACATCTCTTTCAGTAGTTTGGATTCTCATCTTTGCATCAGTAGGACTAGCTGGTAGAATTAGGGTTTGCTAGGGTTTGCGCTTTCCTTCAGTTTTTCAATCTTTTTACGCAAATAGATTAGCTTTCTTTGGGATAGATTTCATCCATCAATTAAAAAGCTTATTCTAAGAGCTCATAGAATTTGGCTTAAGCTCCTAGCGAACTTGTGCCAGCTGACCAAGTGACAGCTGCGACAAGAGCTAGTACTTGTGCATACAACACCGTCGCTTCCAAGTTTGTTACGAACTACCAGGTTGATAAAAGTAAAGAAGGGAGTCCCAGGAGTTGCAGCGTTATTGCTGCAATACTAGAGCCCACCATAGGCACAGACAGAAGGGCATCATCCTTTACCACGAGTTGATGTTTAGGTTCCCAGTCATACTCATCATGAATGACAACGTAGGTTGGTTTTGAAACACCAACTTCGTTGATGGCTTGATCCTCGTTCACAACAAGGGTAGAGTCCGAAATGGAAGAACACAAGATAATGAAATCCAAAGGATCAATAGAACATGAAGACGAATTTTGTGGTAATGAATGCATGTGAAAACCCATAGGCTTGGCAACCAAACTTGTGTGAAAATGGAGAGAAGTGATGTTGGTAGGATATGGTATCTTAATAAACGTGTGTGCATGTTCTCCCACATCACTCTGCAGTGGTGAAGTTGTTTAATGAGGGGATGGTGGATAGTCACTCATGACATCAACTGTGTTCATCTTTGATTGCACAATTCCATCACCAAAGTATGCTAAGTGGGGTTTGAACTTCAAATTCATCTTAGGATTGTCTAATTTGTTAAGACAATATTTGAATTTGTCACAAAGATATTGAAACTTCATCTGGATTTTTGGCACTTAAAACTACAATACACGGAAGCGTTGCCAAAAATCCATAGGCGATTCTTATGGAGTCTTACATTGTTTAATAGTTTTGTTCAAGAGGATCCAGATCAAAATGATGGAAAGTAGATTCAATGATATCACAGAACTGGTCAAGTGAGTACACGTTGTCGGGAGGTAGGTTGTGGCACCATCATTATGGGGATTCATGAAGTGTGTGTGAAAGAAATAATTTGGCCTCTTCATCATAGAAGTCATCTACATCATCAATAAATGCATAGAAACCTTGTAAGTACACATGCCATACCACTTTTCCTTCACCATCATACGTGAATTCTGAAAAGAGATCAAAAAACTCCCTCGTGATGTCAACAGGTTCATCATAAGACAAACATCGTGGAGGGATGAGTATAAAATTATCCATGAAGGATATGCGAAGATTGAAAACAAGATGTAAGGGCTCAGCTTGTCATCTGACCCTCCTAGCACTTGAAATGTTGACGATGCTAGACCCGCCAACATGTCAAGGGATCTCCCCGATAAGAAGTCCCAACTAGACCTCAGACCATTTGGTGTAGGAGTCCCAGTAGTGGGTCGTACAGTTTTGCCTTGACCATGGTTGCACACAGAGGCAAACAAGATTTCCTTGTTGGTAGCAAGGGTGTGACCAGTGCAACAAGCCAGGGAAGGTGCATGAAGGGTTATAACACATGGAAAGTGGAATGAGTGCGCCCCATGGAAACTTGTGGAAGCACGCAGCTTGGAAGGGAACACACGAGAAAAGATACATCACAAGTAGGAAGGCAAGTGAAACAACAATCCAAAGTGATGGTTAAACCAACATCACATCTCAACAAGATTTGTACATACATATATAGAAAGAGTCCATACATACATGCAAGAGGAAACAACTACATATATCATTAGAGTAACCAAGACAACTAAAATAAAATAATAACATATGCATGAAACATGTTCACGCTATTATATTAAGAGTGAAAGATCCAATCGTAAAATGCAATCATGACCAACCACTAGTTCCAATGATGGAATGTTGCAGTCATTGTCACCTGCTCCTCCAAAGAGATATACTAGCTCTACACTGTGGAGAAGCCAAGGCTTGTTGCAATATACTCCAAGCTTTCTCTAAGATACATCTATAGGAAGCTTGGCTCCCAAAATCCTGTACAATGAGTTATGAGGTTCTATAAATAGAAAAGGTTGGGGTGACCCTTGACATTCCCCTTTGTTACTCTTCACCTACCCTCATGACTCTTCAACTACTACATGACTGTTACATTCGACCACCGACACTTGGTCTTTCACTTTTACAAGATGCTACATTACAATCTGTACATGTACCCATGTGAGACAAAATAGGCTTGAGCAAGCCATGAAAGCTATCACTAAGACTTGGACGATTTTGGGAAGACCAACTCTTCGACATCCTCGTGATGATCGACAGTGTCGAACTGATGCCAAGCTTGGTAGTCTGTGATGGTGTCAGCATGCTCGATGGTGACATCCTGCTGAAAGCGAACTCTCACCTTCGTTGCATCTAGGTTCACTAATCTAGAACCTCTATCCAACTCGTCTTCTAACATGCGAATCATAGTCTTGAGCGTAACCGAACTAGCAACATACTTATGCATAGTGTCTGTGCTGATATCCAAGTCTGTGTTGGTGGCTACACACATCAACTCATCAAAGTACATGTCCAGCTCCATTTGGACTTGGTTATTCTTCTTTGCCTCGATGATTCTACCAATAGATGGGATCGTGTGCATGTTCACAATAACATCCATGCTTCTAAATCCCCATGCATGCAAAGCATGCAAACTGGTGATGATCTGTGCGAGTTCCTCATAGTTCCGGATTTGACTCCAGATGTGTGTCTTCAAATGTACCGCCTCCGGCTTCATCATCTTTGGAAAATGTAATGGGGCTCCTTTGTATCTCATTGTCCATGTCTACATGCCGTCAACAGTAGTGTGCAGATTTGACAAGATGCGTGCTCTCCTAGCACAGCGCTGCTGCCAACCTTTGAGATGGACAACTACCTTATGCATGGTTCTGAATCTAGAATACAACATCCGCATGATTGTTTCTAAGGATGATACTTCATCAAGTATTTCTCTCTTTAACTCTGCTCTGGTAGATGATGTATCATGTTCTCCTCCCTGCTTGGATTCTTGTAACTCCTTGGCCATGCGCTCATTCACTGCTATCAAGAATCAAACACTTAAGCTGGTGGCCTCAACATATGCTTTAGTAGCATAGACCAATGTTTTTAGATGCCTGTGCACATCAGATATGACCACTTGTTCTTCAAACTACACAGGAGATGTATGGACATCTAGAGTAGGCACTCTGTGCAACTACAAAAATCTGTGTTGTGACTCGTCGAAATATATGTTGTGTATCTTTGCTTCTGGATTGTCTTTAGGGATCTCCATGTCTCCTTGATCACTTGGCACTTGCTCTGATTCCTGATCTGGTGAAGCCAGTGGGGTGAACTCTTAGTTATGAGGCATGAGGTCTGTATCCTTATCTAATTCTAGCTGCACCACATTCATCTCCATCTACTCTAACATCTATTCAATCTCTTGAGCTAAGTCCTGCTCCTGTGACTGTTCACCCTATCCACTTTGCTCTAGCTACTTGAATGAGCTTATAACCTGTATGGGCATAGTTTCATCAATATGTGCATGCTACTCCTCCTGTTATGTTTATCTGTACTACGCTTCCTTCTCCCTTCTGCACGGCTCCAATTCTTCCTAAAGTTGGTGCTTCAACTCTTGCAACTCCTACTCTGCTTCCTCCATCCTTCATTTATCTCTTTTCCTTTGTGCATCCCTCTTGCCGCATTGTCACCTCTTAGCCTCAATCTCCAAAGTTTCTTTCATCTCGAGTGGATCTACTTTGAACTTGCAGCTTTTTTCTACCTCTGTGTTGTCATCAACCTTTCTCTTACCTTTGTCATGCGCAAGATTGTTACCCTTTGTTGCTTCTAATGATGGTGCTCTCTGAGATGCTTCTTCGTGCCACTTCGCTAACCATTTAGCAGCTATGCCAACCTATTAATTGAGCCTAGAGAAGCTGTGAGAGTATCTCCATGGGTCTTCCTCAAGCCAATGACATTCCTCGTGGATCCATGAAAATTGCACTCTCACACAGTGGTCCTTTACAAAGCAATGCGGGTCATACAGGTTTAAACTTCTGGTGCCGAAAGTGAATCCTTTGAACTCCTCTGTCTCGGCATCAGCATGCTTGAGATTCCATATCCCATATAACCTGATCCAGAAAGGAAGAGCAGGCCAAAGTTCCTTCTTCTTCCTGTGTATTCTAGCTGACAACCCTATCGAGATGTGATACGACACTTTTTGTGTGATGAGCTTGCCAATGGAAAAATTCGGTAAAACATGTGGAGGCTTCTTCGTGCTTTACATCCATATGAAGGTGCCAAGGGTTGAGGCATAGAAATCTTCTATGTCGATCAATTCCTCCATTGTTGCTTGTGACATGCAAGGTGGATCCTTCTCAAATGTCATTTTGTACACCGAAGTGACAAAGTAGTCTGGAAACTGTGTGATGACTCTATAGAACCTACATTCGGAGAACAATCTACAATAAGTGCACACATCAGTTTCTGAAGATGTCCATGCCCACTTCAAAGCTAAAAATTGCTAATGAGCACAGATAACATCTAGAATATAAGCAGACATGCAGATCTCTACTTGTTGACCTTTGGGTAGATGTCGGGCTCGTGTCACCTATTCCTTCAACCTGAGAGCCAACATTTCAGAATAGTTGCATGGCCTTCCTTCACTAGCTAGTTGGTCCAACACAATCACCCAGTTCTTCGGGAAGTTCTTTGTGCTCTCTTGGCTATTTAAGAGGCATGAAAACATGACCAAGTATTGATATGCCTTCTGTAATATCTTCGTCTCGTAAACCATACTGGGTTTTGTCCTGAACTTGGATGGCTCTTTCACCCAACTCTTCAAGATATCTCTGGAGTTTACATTGTTGCATGTGCTGAAGGGTTTCTCCATTATGATCACCAGCTAGGGCAAGTGATACATCTCCTGGTAGTCCTTCGCCCTGAAGGTAGCAAGTTCTATCCTGCTGACACTTCTCAACATCATCATCTCAGGATCAGTGTGCGATACAATCCAACGTATCATGTCTATGCATGGAAACACAAGATACCTACATGGAATATATTACAAGCTAGATTTGTTGATGTTGACATAGACCCCGCGATCGTCTAGATCTTCCTCAAATGTGCCTAAGAATGTATCATTGACGTCCTACCATTTCATATTGATGTCTCTATCTATGACCAACTTGGTATGGCAGTTCCATAGACACTTGTTCCACTACATCTCTAGATTCACTTCCAATGGTGTCCTTTGACCATGCTCTCTTGGAGGCCATTGTAACTGTACTGCTAAGAGACGAACGAACACGTACTATACTTGGAGACATATTGATACAAATGGCATGAAATCTATTAGTTAAATACCAAAACAAATTTGAGGACTTACATGCAACATACTTGGGTGACTGGTAGTAAAGATTGTGCAATTTTCACCAGGAGGCCGAGAGAGTAACTGCCAAAACTGCGCAAAGCACTGTCCAGACTGTCAGGAGGTTGAATGGTTGTTGGATCTACATAATTCATAGTCCAGTCTGCCTACTGAGGACTAAAACTGTGCAATGTGCAGTTTCAGTCAGCAAGGACATGCATGCCCAGAAACTGCATTGCACAATTTTCTAGGTCAGCAGGGCACTGGAGGTCAGTGTTGGCCAGGTTTGCACAATTTCTGGAGGGAAGGGATAGCCTTCACTTCCATAAATGCAAATTTCTATCTGGGCAAGGCAAGGTCCGAGCCAAGGCATCGCAGACCCGTCGACGGACAACTGAAAACATGAAGAGGTTTGAATGCATGGTGAGACTAAATGTAAGCAAGAGTGAATGATCATCCATGCAAATATTGAATGTGGGATTCAGAAAATGAAAACACATGCATGTGTGTGAAATGAATCACCACAATGACAACCGTTAGTGCAAAACAGTGTCATGCATGCAACAACAATGAGATGAAAAAATAAAAATGAAACGATGCTTCTACAAGCTAATATACATTAAAATGACAACAGGAGTTTAACAAAACAAAGCTAATATAATTCATAGGAAGTGAAATATGAAAAGTGATAGAAAAGAAAGAAATGACATGAAAAGAAAACTTACCCAGAAATAGCTAAGCCGAATGTACCGAAGACTCCTAGATGTGTTGTGGGATGTCAGAGCTCCAAGATCAATGTGAGGAATGATCTCTATAGTGTCAAATAAATAATTTTGAGGCTTATGATGTGCATGCCATAAATCTAGGAAAAAGCAACACTTCGAGGGAAGCTTCTAAAATGACCTTTGCATGTAACCTCCAACTCCTAAAAATAAATCCCCTAAAATTTAGCGACGTTTTTTGCATGTTATTTTTTTCTATTTCAGGAAAAAGCAGCCCATGCATGCAAATTAGGATTGCTTAGTCCCGGAGGGAACTGGTCAACATGAAGGCACATGCAGTAGTCTACATGTCTGGGAAAGGGATTTGCACAGTTTTTGGGCTAAGCATGGTTGGTTTTCCCTCGGGAATTGTGCAATTTCTGGGGTCAATAGGTCATTGCTTCCCAGAATTGTGCAATTTCTGGGCTGAAGCCCAGTGACTAGATGGATTACGCAGTTTTCTGAGGGAGGAATGCCTGGCTAGATTGCATAATTATGGAGCCCAGTAGGCTGCCTAGCAAGCTTGTACAATTTCTAGAGGGAAGGTTGGTTCCCCTCCATAGTTACAAAATTTTCTAAGTGAGCATCTCAACCAGAAAATAACCTAAGGCTAGAAGGTTGGTCTGTCCTAGGAGACAAGCAAGTTGACATGCACAGGCTGACAAGTCTTTGAAACTCAATTGAAGCCTATGTACTTGAAAGTGAAAGACATGCTGCTAAGGATGGTTGGTATGGAGGCGCCAAATGAAGCTAAGGAAAAATTTTGGAGGGTGGTTGTAGCCGCTACAACACATAGGAAAGGTGTGTTTATGAAAACATCAAGAACTATACATGTGTAAGCAAGTGATTTTTCTAGTTAAAATCTTAGAATAAGACTTCAAAACTTAGAAAAAAATCAACCAATCATGAAACAATTATGATTAACTTGGAATGGAAAATCCTAAGATCACAAGTAGGCTCCAAAATTCAAGTGTAATAAAATTTTTTGAGGTGTTTGTCACAGCAATAACACTTGGTGAAACATTGGAAGAACTCCAACATCTATGATTAGGTCTACCTTTGAGCATAAATTCTTATTATTTCTAGAAGTACTGATTCACAGTGTGGACCACCTAAGGTTCCCCATTTATCCCAGTTATAAGTATAGTCTCTCATATCCCCTTTCTTTGCTAAACACATTTATAGGCTTACCATATGTCAACTGTTTCGATCTAGGAGAAATATAGTATATGTTTGTGACTTTATCATCATAGTTTTAATTCCATATCTAGTGTTCCTTCACTACCAACAAGCCTGTTTAGTACCCCAGTGGAGTCACCTCAAGAAAAAAAGCATTGCTTCACTACCAGGGAGCTTGTTCAGTACCCCAGCGGAGTCACTTCAGGAAAACAAGAATTTCTTCGCTGTCAGACAGCATGTTCAATACCCTGGCGAAGTTACTTTCTTCACCTCTCTGTGCAAGAAGTATTTCTATTCTTTCACCCTTTATTTTATTTCATTATGCTTATTGGAATTTTATAGGTGTTTATATCACCAAGGTGGAAGATGGAACCTAACTTATTAAGAGCAAGGGAGGTTATTCCTTCAGAGGTTGTTATATACCTTTGAAGTTAATATGCTCATTTTTATTTTTCTCCTTTCCCTTCTCTACTTGATATGATCGACATGAAAAAAACCATTCAATTACCATACCAATTCAAGTAATGAAGATCCTATGATAGATACGGGCATCATGATTCTACTTATGGCTTTACGCTCAAATGGCTCGGATTTTCCATTCATATTTTTGTTACCTTAAAACATGTGTAGGCCCAAAAAAACAAGAGGAAGACATATTAGCCAAGAGTTTATCTTCATCGCAATTAGCCTTTCAAGTCTTTGCCACGTTGTCTTTTCGCCAAATAAAAGTAGTTTTCATGCATGGCCTTATTGAATAAAACATGAAAGAAAATAGATGTCAAAACAACAGAGACAAGACGAAAGAGTAAACAAAATATAAAGAAGAAAAACAAACCAATGTAAAGACTAAATGTGGAAGGGAGAATGCAGGGCCATGCCATGCAACTAGAAAATCAGAAATGCAGCTAAACCTACTCCTAACCTAATAGGACAGAAGGTCAAGACTAAGAGAACTGGAATTTCCAATGTAGCCATAAAATCTACTACCGACCTACAAGTAAAAAAATAGAAGTGATTAAAAGCCATATAAATTAATGCGTAAAATAAAAGATAACAACTTGAATTGCTTGCACAGAAAATTGAAGATCTTTCTTTTGTGCCCTAAATAACTAGCTTGCAATCGTACCTTTTCACTTAGAACAACAATGATACAAACCTAAAAAGCTTCTTGTGAATGTACCTTTTTTCGTGTTTTCATTCTTGGAAAACATCAAGAAACATTGAAACTTATTATTTATGACAAAGCTTGCTAAGTAAGATTCCTTGAGCCAATCACATATTGGTTCATGTAATTTAAAATAGTCATCTTTAAAAACCTAAAATGAACTTTCAATTAACCCAATCGAATCATAAAAATAATATTGTGAAGGAAAATTAATCTGATCATGTTCATAAGCCTTGTCAAGATCGTGAGAACCTGACATAACCATTAGAAAAGGCTGAAGTGCCTCAACTGCTTGAAAAGTATTTGAACAATGAGGTAATAAACAATGAAGATCTATTGTTTCAACTAGATCAATTGATGTAGAACAACTATCATCAAATATACTAGTGGAAAAATGATTAATTGAATGTTGACTGTTATAACCAACGCTATGATCAGATGTATCAATTAAAGCATAATATTCTCAATTCTTGATTGGTTCCCTTTATATTTGATTATACACTAGACAAGTAACACTTGAATTAGAAGAATTGAAAATGAATCCTAGTATATCAAATACAAGAAACTAGTCAAGGTACAATTGATCAATATCAGCTTGGAAAAATAATCTATTAAGATAATGGATTTGGTTCACTAAATAACTTCATCATTCATCAACACTCAAGAGGATATCTTGAGTCATAATGAAAATGATTACCATCATAATGTTCACAAGAAAGACTAGGAGTTGATTATTCTTACAAGTGTTTGATAGATGTGACTCTTTCAGCCAATGATAATCTTTTTCATAATAATTAAAATGATCAGCTTCATAGTTCAATGCATCCATGAAAAATATACATTACAATCTCAAGTTCAATGTAAGAGGTTTACACAAAGATGAATTAACCAGAGAATAATTGTTTGTTTGATTAGAAACTGGATCTTGAAATTTAGGACAAATGTCTTGGAAATACAAAAAATATGTCAAGAATAAGTTTACATTCAGTGAAACAATGCAGAGAAAATAATTTTACAAGAGAATCCAACTTTGACCTTGTAAAAGGACCTGATCAGGATTGCGAGAACCTGACATAACCATAAATAAAAAAGTTTAAGTGCCTTGATTCCTTGGCAAGTCCCAAAATGCTAGAAAGTTGAAAAATCACATTTTAAGAGTTGAGTCGGATCGTGAATTGTATGTAGACAACTACTACCAATTATATCAACAAGATCACTATCATTTAGATAGAATCCATCTACATCACTAGTTTTATTAGGTCTTTCCTTTTCAAGAGACAAATTATTTAGTTCATAAGATTCTTTTGATTGTGTATATCAGGATGTATAAATTGAATAAATCTCATGAGAAGCCTAATTTCAAGATTTTTCCTCATGGAAAATAGGAGATTGCAAGGAATAGAATGGACACTCAATGATTTGATTGTCCTCTTCTTCATTATTGATGACCTCACCACCTTGTGTCAATTCAATATTCTGCTCATCGAATTGTAGATTCAAAGAGCATTGGATGTCTTTAACATGAGTTCATTCATTACAAATAGTAGGACATAAGGGATAGTGGGTTGAAGAAGAAGTACTTATGAGAGAACCTTCATGAGAATTTAAAATATTGGTGGATGTACCTAGGCAATGATCATAACATACATTAGCGGAATCATTGTTGTCAGGATGGTGACTTCTCAGGGATTTGGGTCGATTAAGATCTTTTATTTTGTTTGATTTAATACCGAGATCACTAGATTCTAGTTTAGCCAAGAATGAAGGAATAGCATCTTGGCGAGATACATAGTAAATCCTTAAGGTGTGTTCCCTTGATCAGGCCTAGGAATCCATAACCAGTGAATGGTGGGATATACATTCAAGCCTAGAGGGTGGAGTCTTGATTAGGCCTAGAAATACTCAACTATTTTATGGAGGGATATATGGTAAAGCCTAAAGACTAGGAGGCAGGCGAATTCCTCATTGTGTTGGTTGATAAATCTAGTGGCATCCATGTTTTTTTAGGTCCTAGTGATCCGGTGGGGATTGCGGTAAAGCTTGAGGAAACTTGGTTTGGTTTGGTTTTGAGTTCCACATTCATGCTTGGAATATGGCACATGCATGATTAGCTTAAAGAAAGATTTGGTTCAACCAATTTATGTTTGGGTGGTTCATGGAAGTCCCAAATATGATTGGATTTTGCATTCATTAGTAAGAGCTCTTTCTCCTTGGTATTTCATGCATAAATGTATTGGCTCATATGTGGATTTTATGGCAATTATATCCTGGTAATTTATGTTGGTTATGAGTATGTTTTATGATAGACTTGATGCATAGCTCTCATTATATTTTGATTAGTAATTGGAACTACAAGGAATACATGACCTAATAGATGATAATGTAGCTATTGTGATATGGGAAACAATGATTCTTTATGAATCTTAGATAAGTATGATACCCTTGTGATCGGATTTGTTTTTATGACATGTAGATTTCATATTTGTGACATATTTGACAAAATTCCTGTCATGGCTATTAGGGGTCTAGTCAAGTCCTTACTTAAGTGTTTGCATTAGTACCTTTGTTTCAATCTCATTTATCATTCATAAAAGCTTCATGAAGTTTTTGGAAGTAGCCTGAGTCATGGCCCTCAAAAGTGGCATAGAATCCAGGGTTGCTGGCTTAGAACTGTCTGGAAAATTCCACAGTCACTGGCATGCCTTCCTGTGGGAGCAAATGGAAATATTTGGTCACATGCATGCCTTGTAATGAGAGTGACTGAGAATATAGGATAGTGAAAAGATAGCTTGTCTCGGGGGTTAAGCACCTAGAAGGGTTGGTTACCTCCTAAAGGGTCTATAGCTACTTGGGAAGGTCAGTTTGGTTTTGTTTTGTCAGTTCCACTTCCTTAACTATACTTCAAGAGTTGAATCACATCATATTATCCTCTCACCACATGTTTACCCTAATGGACCAATTAGATTAGGTAAATGTTGGAGGAGGGTGTTACAAAGTGGTATCAGAGCATGGTTAACCCCTTATATTGGATGGGAAATATGTGCTGGACATGCATACATATCGGTTGCATATGTGTTCTTCATGCTTGTGGTCCATGTGCATGTTGTGTATGCATGGTGTTGGTCATGGTTGCATTTGTGTTGCTATGAGAAAGTGGATGGTGTTTTTTTGGATGTGGTCATCATGAGTGTATGTCGGTTATGCATTGGTTATGCATGTCAATGCTTATATATTGTTATGTATACATTGACATGGTGATAGTTTTCGTGCATGAGGTCATGGTATGTGGTCGGTATGGTCATGATTTGATAACTGGATAATGGTTGAAATGATGTTTATATACCAATATGATTATCTTTATACATGTATTGTGCTAATCTGGTTGATCTTCCACATGAGATATCCTCCCCTAAACTACACTGAGGTATGTTGATCATGTTATGTTTTGGTTCAAGATGACATGGTATATTTCCAAGAAAGAGATCAAAGATTACTAACAAAATGGTAGAATACATTTCACGAGACTCTCCCTGTGGATCAAATGAGCAGCATGGTGTTGGGTGCTCTTCTGACTGAACAGACACATTGAGAAGTTTAAAGGCATAAATAACGAGTTTCAAGGAAAATAATGACAGGATCATTTAGGCACAAGAGAAAAATGCATAATTCAATGCAGTAACCCATCAGAGTGTCAGAATTGTAGAGATAGGGACCACCTTGGAGCAGCCATGGGAAGGAGGAAAGGACTAAAGTGGCATATGGCAGTAGATCTCATGTTGGGCATAGGTTAGATAGAGATGACACAATCAGAGATGGCAAGCTCTTGGATACTCCAGATAGGAGAGGTAATGGACACAAGTTGTATTCTAGTTCTCATTTCGATAGGAACTATGATCATCATCGTTATTATCCTTACAAGAGGAGTGACAGGGGATATTTTCTAGATGAGTTCAAGAAATTGAAGCCATCTACCTTTGATAGAAATTTGAAGAAGTTGGAGCATGCAAAGGCATGGTTAATTGGGATGAAGAAATTCTTTGAGTTGCATGAATACATGGAAAATATGAAAGCTAGAATAATTATCTTCAACCTCAAAGGGAAAATAGACATCTGGTGGGAAGATGTGAAGTGAATTAGAGACATCAGCACAAAAGAGTTGAGTTGGCATGAATTTGTCGGTGGAGTTCCATTAGAATTTATAGATCGGATTGAGTATGATGAACCTCGGTCACTTGAGGAAGTTATTGGGAAATTGAAGCATTCTTATGAGCATTCAAAGTGAAAGACAGAATATTAGAAAGGTTGGAAATGGAAACACAAAGTTAAAGGTAAATGGAAGCCAAAAAGAACCAAGGCCTCAAGATGCAGGTGAGAAAGAAAATCTTGAACCTTACAAGAAATTTAATGCGTCACAACATGGAGGGAACCAGAATAAAGGTGATGGTACAAAACAGTTGTAGTATTGGACATATGGTAAGAAGAATGAAACATCGGTTAGAATAGTGACAGTTATGGAAGGAAAGTGCAGTCACAGAAAAGGGTGTGTGTTATTTGCAGTGCATATTTCTAGTGATAAAGGTACTGATGTTGAGGATGCAGAGATATTGATAATGTACCCGATCTTGTAGAAATTTCAAGATGTGTTTCTAGCATAGATTTTAGAGTTTCCACCTCACAAAGAACTGGAATTTTCCATTGAGTTGGTACCAGGGTCATCACCAGCATCAAAGGCACCATACAGGATGAGAACTCCAGAGTTAGTAGAGCATAAGTTACAGTTTAAGGAAATGCTTGACAAGGGATACATTAGGGCAAGTGTATCACCTTGGGGTGCACCGGTATTGTTTTTGAATAAGAAGGATGGTACACTCAAGCTAAGCATTGATTACAAATAGTTGAACAAGGTGACCATTAAGAATAGGTATCCATTGTTGAGGATTGATGACTTGTTTGATCTATTAAGGGAACGACAATGTTCTCGAATATTGACTTGATATTGGGATATCATCAGGTATGCAACATTTACAAGACATCTTTCTAGACCAGGTATGGGAATTATGAGTTTTTTGTAGTTCCATTTGCTTTGACTAATGCTCATATTGATATATTCTAAAAAATTAGTAATAGCATGTCGAACATTTAGTAGCAATATTGAGATTATTGAGAGAGCATTAACTGTATGCTAATCTCAGTAAATGCAATTTTTTTCAAACAAAGGGACATTACTTGGGACATGTTGTTTTCTAAGGAAGGCATATCAGTGGATCCCGATAAGATAAGAGCTATTATAGAGTGGGAAGCTCCTAGAAATATGGATGAGGTAAGATCATGGATTGGGCTAGCAGGTTATTATAGGATTTTTATCAGGAACTTCTCTCTCATTACATATCCTATTACATCATTACAGAGGCAAGGTAAGAAATTTGAATTGATAGAAGAATGTGCAACCAGTTTTGAACAGTTGAAGCAATTGTTGACGAATGCTCTAGTGTTAAATATTTCATATCCAACAAAGAATTTGTAGTGTATATAGATGCCAACAAAAGAGGACTTGGTGGAGTCCTTATGCAGGAAGGATAGGTAGTATGTTATGAACCATGAAAATTGAATAAGCATGAGCATAATTATCTTACACATTATCTTGAGTAGGCAGCAATCATCCATGCATTGAAGATGTGGAGGCATTATCTACTTGGCAGGAGGTTTGTATTGATGAGCAATCACAATGTATTGAGGTGTCTTTTTATCCAACTAAATCTGAATGCTAGGAAAGCTAGATGGTTGGCCATGATCAATGAGTTCAACTTTGAGATCATGTACATCAAGGGGAAAGAGACTAGGGTTGTAGATGCTCTTAGTAGGAGAGTATAGGTGAATCATTTAGTAGCTATGAGTTCTTATGGGACAGATTTACAAGATCATAACTTACATGCTAGACAACATGATGACAGGTACATGGAGCTTATGCACAGGTTACAACAAGGAATAGGTGGGCAGGATGTGGACTATCATCTTACAACAGATGGTTTTATCATATTTAGGGATAGGATATATGTTCCATACAACAATGAGCTCAAGAAGACTATCTTGTGATATTTTCATGAAAAATTGTATTCACGTCACCCAAGATACCAGAAGACATTGACAACAGTGAAGAAGTTTTATCATTGGCCGAATCTGAAGAAGGACGTGGTAGAGTTTATGGCTAGATGTTTGGACTATCATCAGGTAAAAGTGGAATGTTAGAAACCAGGTGGACTAGTACAGTAAATTATGATTCCAGAGTGGAAGTGGGAGGTCATTTCCATGGATTTCATCACAAGTTTAATGTGGACATTTAGATAGCATAATTATATCATGGTTGTGGTTGACAAGTTGACAAAGATAGCGCACTTCATTCCAATGAAGCCTACTTATTTAGCTAATGATTTAGCATAATTATTCATCAAAGATGTGGTGAGGTTACATGGTGTTCTACAGAATATTGTGTCAAACAGCGATGCTAAGTTCACTTCCAAGTTTTGGTACGAGTTGTTTGTAGGTTTGGGGATAGAGTTAGCCTTTGGCACAACTTATCATCCACAAATAGATGGAGATACATAGAGGGTTGATAGGAAAAGGGAGGACATGTTGAGGATGCATGTGATGCATCAGTAAAGAAGATGGTAGGAGTACCTTCCATTGGTTGAGTTTTCCCATAACAATGGGTATTAGGAGTTAGTGAGGATGAGTCCATTTGAGGCACTATATGGGTGTAGTTGTAATACTCCCATCAATTGGAGTGATCCAATGAATAGGGTATTGATAAGACTAGACATGTTGGAAAATATGGAATAGGAAATGCAAGTTATCAAGAAGAATCTAAAGGCATCACAAGACATGCAGAAAATTTATGCAAATCGGAACAGGTTATTTAAGGAGTTCTAGGTTGGGGAATAGGTGTATTTGCACATCATGCCCAAGAAGAGCCCCTTGAGGATTGGATCATGTGCCAAGTTGGCACCTCAGTTTTATGGACCTTTCAAGATTCTTAAAAGTATTAGACTACTAGCCCATCGACTTGCACTGTCTCTGACAGTGAAAGTCCATGATGTTTTCCATGTGTCAATGCTTAGAAGTATGTTAAATACGTTGATCATGTAATTGACTGGTTTGTATTGTAGGTGGAGCTAGATGGAAAATTCTAGTCAAAACCTCAGTGTATACTGTATAGAAATATGCTCATGCTCTGTAACCGATCAATTGAGCAGGTTAAGGTGCATTGGAAGCACTTTGGGTCCAATGAAGCTACATGGGAGATGGTTGATAAGATGCAGGATATGTATCATTCGTTATTCGTTGGTTGAGCAAATATTTTGGTATATGTTTTGGTGTGATGTTTTGGTATATGTACATATGTATATGGATGTAAATACTGCCATGAGTTGTGCTATAAAGCTCCAATACGCAGTATGGGTATCATGTCATTATGGTTGCCATGTTGTTATGTTGTCATGTTGATTTTCTTCTCAACAAGTTAATCATTGTAAATACTACATCAACCCATGTTATAAAGCTCCATGGGAATGATGTTTTTATTTTCAAAAATCTTATTGGTTATAGATGTCATTGAACACCGAGGACAGTGTTCCCCCAAGGGGGAGGGTTTTACAATAGCCATGGTAAAAATTCCATGTAATAAAGTTAATAAAGGTAAAATAATAACCAAGGTAATGGGACATGTATTCCAAGCTGAATGTTGGGCAAAACATCCTAGTGTGGCTTTTTATTGGATTATTATGGGATAAGTAAATTGGAAAAGTAAATGGCGAAGGATTTGGATAGGAAAATTGGAATTAATTGGCATTTTATTCATGAAAATAACGGAAATTAGGAGACAAGGAATGTGAAAGGTCACAGGTTGCATGTGAGGAGGAAAATGAAGGAAAATAATGGAAAATGAAGAAAATAGAGGCTTCATTAACAAAAGGCTTCTAGGGATCAGTTGGTACATTTTTGTGAGTTGATTTTTGGAGCTCTCTCTATATTCTCTCTCTCACAATCTTGGACACTTAGAGAATTCTTGGAGCACTCTAGAAATGGATCAAGGAAAGAAAAGGAAAGACCAAGAAGGAAAAGGAAAGTGAATATCAAGCAAGGAAGTGATCTGGATTTAAACAAGAACACAACAAATTACAAAGATAACCATAAATACAGAGATGAATTAGAAATAATACTTCATTTCATTAATATAAAATACTGAAATATGCTTACAAACAGAAATGGAAATAAACTAGCTAGGGCGATGGTAGCTTATCTATGAGAAGAGATGTGGTGGCTACATTCCTCTGAACTGCATTACAATGAGGCTCAAGGGGCTTTTTATTATTGAACAATAAGAGAAAACCCTAAACAACCAAAACCCTAAACCGAGGAGATGTAACACCAAGAGTTTATGGGCCCCGTTGGGGTGAGTTGGACAGCCAACTTCCCGGGGTCATGACTTGGTCATATTACCTCCATTTGACATACATGATAACATGTTGGAAACATTTCTCCGAGGAATATGAAAAAATGCAATATTACAAACAAAATCACTAGTGGTAGATTTCCAAAAAAACATCGTTTAGGGCCTCAAAATGGCTCCGGAAGTTTAGGACCCGAAAAACTGCTAAAAATAGTAAATTGTGCTACAATTAAGGAAACTGAAAAACTGAAAGAAACAGTGGTGGGGGTCCAAGTGGAATTGGTGGGTGGCCACCAATATCCACCTGGATCATTCCTCCCCCCTTAGGAAGCAATGGTTCCCATTGCCTTGAGTTCCTCCATGAGCTGAGGAAACTTCTGCTGAACTTGGTCCCTGGTGAGCCACTTGCCCTAGTGAAGGAGTTAGCCTGCTTTGACAACTCGATACAGTTGGATCTTTTGCTGGCGAGTCTGTTTATCTGTGTGTCCATGATATAATCAGTTGCAGCTTGTTCCATGCAATCTGGATTTAAATCTATGGGTGTAAGTTGTTATGCAATGTCGAATGTGTCTAGTAATGGTGGAAAGTATGGTTGAAGGCAATCCACATTGAACATTGGGCGCAAGCCAAGGAATGGGGGAATGCTAAGCTCAAATGCATTGTCTCCCATAGCCTTGGTAATGGTGTAAGGACCATATTGGAGTGGTCTGAGTTTCTGATAGGCTCCAGTAAGGTGTTCCTTTTGCAAATGCAAACATAGTTTGTCACCCACTTGAAACTTGTGTGGCACCTGTGTTGATCATGTCACTACTTGTACTTGGAATTTGATTTCTCCACAATGTCGTGGACCTATTGGAAAATATGTTGGATGTGTTGAATGAATTTGTTTTCCTTATATGTTTTAGACTAGACATGAGTCGAATCTACCTGAGTAGCTACAAATGGCATGGCCACATCAATGGGAAATAGTGGTTGGAATCCCAAGCCCACCTAAAAAGGGTTATGGCCAGTCGAGCTGTGGAGAGCCTAGTTATAGTTGTGTTGAACATAGGGAAGGCTCTCATCCCATATGTGTGGATTCTTGAGTTGTACATGCGTAGAATGTGTACGATCATCCTGTTGACAACCTTTGTCTAGCCATCAGTTTGAGGATGGAAGGTCATGGACTTAGTGAGTTTGGTGTCCAGCATCGACCAGAGACTAGACCAAAATGTATTGAGGGACCTTCTATCCTGATCTGAGATGATAGACTGTGGGATCCCAAAGTGTACCCACACTTGTTCAAAGAAGACTTTAGCAATGGCTTCTACTGTGATATTCTTCTTGCAGGTTGCCATAATGTCCATCTTCGAGAACCTATCGACGACCACAAAAACATAGTCATTTCCATGCTTAGTAGAAGGAAGGCCCGACATGTAATCCATGGAGATGGATTGCCAAGGTCGACTAAGGGTAGGCAGCAGGGTATAGAGGCCTTGCTTCTTGATGGTCGGTTTGGCAATGGCGCAGGAAGTGCATGATCTGATGTACTTCCCGACATCCTGTCAAAGATTCGGCCAATATAAATACCTCTACAGTTCTACCACCATTTTTTTTAACTCGAAATTCCCAGTGGCACTACTGTAGTGTGCTTCCCAAATCATCTTTGCACGCTCGCTTGAAGGAACACAAAGGTGACCCAGGTGACATAACAGGACATCCTGGAGGTGAAAATCTGGAACATGCTGACCCTCCAAGAGTGTCTGATATGTGTGGCCGAATTATGGCTCGCTTTTGTAGAGAAGTGGCCAATCATAAGTCTCGTGCCCACAAGAGTTGAGCACGGTGGTTAACGCCATAATCAGTAGTCGATTGAGGCAATCTACAACATTATTGGTGTTTCCCTTCTTATACTTGATATTCAAATGGAACTGTTGCAGGTATGTGGACCAATTCTGATGGTGATCATTTTGCAACTTCCCTTGAGTCTGTATAAAATGTAGGGGCCGGTGGTCTATGTGGATGACCGTTTCCTTTCCCAAAATGTAATGCTTCCATTGTTAGCAAGCCTACACAATGGAATACATCTCTTTGTCATTAGTGGGGTACTTCTATATTGTGTCTGAAAGTGTCTCACTATGATATGCCACTAGATGCTCGTGTTGAGTAAGGACTACCCCAATAGCATAGTTAGAGGCATTTGTCTTGATCTCAAACGGTGGTTGCAAGTTTGGTAATACGAGCATTGGTGCCAAGAAGAGGAACTGTTTCAACTCTGCGAATGCCTTTTGTTGAGATTCAGACCAAAAGAATTTTTCTTTCGCTCCTCCCTTGGTGACTTGACTTAAGGGCCAAGAGATATGAGAAAAGCCCAACACGAACCTGCGATCGAAGTTGGCAAGACCCAGAAAGTTGCGAATCTCTGTTAGAGTGGTTGGAGATGGCCAATCCCGAATGACTTGGATATTGGCTGAATCAACATGCACCCCCCATTCATCAATAATGTATCCTAGATACTGAACTTGGGTCATGCCAAAAGTGAATTTCTCTAAATTGGTACATAACTTGTGTTGTTGTAGTGTTTAGAGAACCTGTCGGATGTGGTGGAAGTGCTCTTCCCAACTCTGGCTGAAGATCAGGATGTCATCCAAGTATACCACTACAAATGAGTTGGTGAATGGCTGCAATATCTCATCTATTAGCCTCATGAAGGTTGTAGGAGCATTTGTCCACATGAAAGGCATAACCAACCATTTGAAAAGGCCCTCCTTGGCTTTGAAGGAATTCTTCCACACATCGGAGGGTTCGATTGGTACCTGGTGATATCCTGACTTTAAATCGATCTTGCTGAAATATTTTTCCCCTTTAGTTGATCCAGAAGGTCATCAATCCATGGGATCGAGTACCTATTCCAGATAGTGATCTTTTTCAGTGCCCGAGAGTCAATACAGAGTCTCCAAGTCCTATCCTTCTTCTGTACCAACACAATCGGTTTCCCACACAGTGATGAACTCGGTCGGATGTGACCTTTCTACATTAGCTCCTTAATATGCCTATTGATTTCATCATTCTACGAAATGAAGTGCTGATAGATTGGTCAATTGGGTAGCGACACACTTGTGGTCAAATCAATGGAGTGCTTGACCTGATAAGGTAGAGGAACCCCTATGGAGGAAGTGAAGATGTCCTCGTACTCCTCCACGACCTTGTCCATCTGTAGTTGTCTTGTGGAGGGGACCTACCTAGAGGTCATGGCCACCATCTTCTGCTTTCCTTGAGGACATATCATCCGAAAAACAAATTTCCAGGTTTTGGAAATGATCTTACTGCATTGTTTTGCAGTAGCCCAAGAGATGGCAATAGGTGGTGCTACCTCCGGTATCCTGTACAAATTATTTCCCAAAGTAACAATAACAACACGAGGCCTTGACTCATACATAGCATGTTTCTTCCACAAGTATGGTTGACCTAATAATACATCACAAACATCAAGGGTAGTAATGTCACATAATACCTCATCCGTGAAGGGCTTGTTTTTATATGGAAGGTGACACTGCTGGCTCACACGAAGATCTTGTCCTTGGTGAAGCCACTCTATGGTGTATGGTTGGGGATGTGCTATAGTTGGTAAGCCAATCTGCTTCACGACCTCTGCCGAAATGAGGTTTGTTTGGCTCCCGTTTTCGACAATGAACTGTAGCAGGGAGCCCTTTACCCACTTCTAGGAGTGGAAGAGTTGCTCCTCCTCCTCTGGATCTTCGGGTTCCTCCTTTTGGATCTACATGGTGGAAACAGTGGCATTGGGCTCTGCATCGATAATCTGCTTCCCTTTTTCATTCCCCTTATCGGGTTCTAACTCAGAGTCGGAACATGCATCTGATTTTGAAGACTTTACCTCAACCACCAATGACTACTTAGCCCGACACTCACTTGGGTTGTGAGTGGAGATCTTATGGAACTCAAACCACTTTCCCGTGTCCTTCTTCAGCTTCACGGTGTTTTTCTTTGCTTGTGGCTTTGATGGGTTGTCCTGGCCCGCCGCACCTTGGCTTTATCCTTTGTTCAATGGTTTGGGGGTGCCTTTTCCTTGTTTTTGATTCGCAAATCCAAACTCTCACTTCTTTTGTTTAAACTTTTGCTCGATCTTGACAGCATATCGATATGTCGTGCTGAGCAAGGAGATGTTCAGGAATTCTATTTTGACCTAGATGTACATGTGAAGGAAACCATAGTATTTGAGTACCAAATGTTGCTCTGAATCCTTAATTCCCAACTTTGTTCCAAGGGTATGGAAAATATTGGTAAATTTCGGCACATCTTGGTCTCTTCCCTTCCGCAACGTGGTCCACTTTATGTATTGATCCTCATAGCTTCCAACAGGGTAGTACTACTCCTTAATGGCAGTCCAGAATGAATTCCAAGTGGGTGCTACTGAAAACAAAGAGATCATGCTTTCATCCTTCTGCTCACAGTAGGTTTCCCACCAGTCCTTGATGTGGGGGGCAGCTTTGAGAAGGGCAAAAGTAATCTTTTCCTGGTCGGAAAAATCATGAACAGAAAAATACCCTTCTAGCAAATTTAACCATTTATTTACAATGTTTGCATCTATCTAACCCTCAAATGGGAATTTCAAAGCTAACTTGTACCTTAAAGGTTGTGGCACTTCCAGAGTAGCTGCTAGAAGTAGATGTGTCGCCCCTAGGCAGCCACTGAAGGATCTAGGAAAAGTTGTCCATCACCATGTTCCTTTGTCACTCAAGGGCTTCTTCGAGCAAGATTTTGATAGGATCTCCTGCCCCATGTCTTTCTTTTCATTCTCCATGGGAGGCTGTCGGGATTTGTGAGGCTGGTCTTGCAAAGGTTCGGCTAGTTCAAGCTCTAAATCCTTATATCCCAACCTCATTGGGGACATGCAAAGAAAAATAGAGAAAGAGAAATCTGCTCTGATACCACTGATCCAAATTTAAATAGGAATGAAAAAAATTATAGAGATAACCATAAACATAGAGATCCAGTAGAAATAATACTTCATTTCATTAATATAAAACACTGAAATATGCTAACAAACATAAATGGAAATAAACTAGCTAGGGCGATGGTAGCTTATATTTGAGAAGAGATGTGGCGGTTATATGCCTCTGAACTACATTACAATGAGGCTCAAGGGCCTTTTTATTACTAGACAATAAGAGAAAACCTTAAATAACCAAAACCCTAACCCGAGGAGATGTAACACCAAGAGTTTATGGGCCCTGTTGGGGTGAGTTGGACCGCCAACTTCTCGAGGTCGTGACTTGGTCATATTATCTCCGTTTGACGCACATGATAACCCATTGGAAATATTTCTCTACGGAATACGATGGAAAAGACAATTTTACACAAAAAATAGCTGGTGGTATATTTCCAAAAAAATGTTGTTTACAACCTCAAAATAGCTCTGGAATTTTAGGACCCGAAAAACTGCTAAAAATAGTGAACTATTATACAATTAAGGAAACTGAAAAACTGAAAGAAACAGTGGTGGGGGTCCAAGTGGAATTGGTGGGTGACCACCAATATCTACCTGGATCAGGAAGAGTAGCATCTAGCAACTACAATAGGATTATTTGCAGGTATTGATTTCCATGTGTGATTAACTTGCTAGATTTGGTATCCATGGTACATGTATATGTGTATTTGGTTCTCTTGTTGTCATTGGTATGGGTTTTTCCATGTGAGACAATGTTCTTTAGACTGCCTTTCCATTTTAGAATAGCCATGGTGTGATGGGTTTTCTTTCATTTGGTTGAGATGGATTTCTAGGTGGTTTTGAAACTGAGTGAGGTGGTCTTTGAAAAAAAGAACACAAGGCCTATGTGTTGAAGATTCTAGGGAAATTAGGTACAGTAGGATTCTTCTTGCCTTAATAAAACTTTGTGAAGTTCTTTTAAAATTTACCTTGTTATCTTAATCTTTTCCTTATTATTATTAATGCATGTGTGTTTACTTCATCAAACTGCTACCAAAAACATAAGAACAAGAACACAAGATGTTGGCTCTCTGCCAGGGAAAAACCTCTCTCTCTTATAGAGGAAAACCCTTTTGTAAATTTCTCTTATTGAAGCTTCTTATTAATCAATGCCAAACCCTAGACCCTTTACAAGAATATCCTCCAAGCCCAATTCAAGTCCTTCCTTCTTCCTGCAATTTGTCTCCCAGCACTTTGTCCTCCTCCTTTCGTCACTTCATTCCTTGACACTTTGTCCTCCTTCTTCTTCTGAAAACTGGTGATAGACCTTGTTATGTGAGCTCTAAAAGTGAGAATTATCTTTTATCCTTAGTGAGATCCTTCACCTACGAATATACTTTCCTTCTCTTATCCAACCGAGCTTCTTCTTGATGCGTAGTTGTAGACTTGATGTGACAGCACTGCAGCCCTAGTTTCTCACATGTGTGGGAGGTTTCCCTTATACTTTTGCCTCCTTTCTCATTCACTTGAGAGACCCTCTTCTTCACTTTGGTAGGAGGCCTTATAGGCCTAAGTTACTAGCCCAAATGATAATATATGTATGACTGTGATCTTGATGTTGCTATGACCGCAGACTTCCCTTCTTTTCTCGCGCATGTCATTGTTTTTCACTCCAAAAATAGTCCCTTCAACCTCGGTTATACTTATCCTTATTTGCTGCACTAGAGGCCCGTTAAACTCACTTTCCCTTCACACTTAACACATCTTCCTTCTCATTGATTTCAGAGGTATTGTAGGCTTGTCATTGGAGGAGTGGAAAACCTCTATATATAGAGGATTGTCCCTCCTTTAGGCCAACTTGAGTTCAACTTGAGGAAAGTAGGCCAACTTCACTTCTTTTGCATCCAAACTACTTCTTTGATGATGTCATTGAATTGAGAGGACTTTGAATTTTGTTGGAGAGATATTCTTTGACTCTTATTCAAATATATACATGGTGTAACATGCCTTTAAGGTCTTCAACATTTTTCTTTTAACTCTTTGACTCACCTATAGCACTTTAACATGTGCTAGACCTATTTCAATGAGAAAGAAACTCATTGATCAATATAACGAAAATAATATTTTTTTTCTTGAATAAATACAAATATCAAAAGTACATTTATGAAGACCGAACCTAGTTACACTTTCTTCAACACTGCCTCTTTACTAGGGAGGTATTCATAAATCATTACGAGGTGTTTGGCTATTTTTCAATAATAAAGAAGTCACATAAGAGAAATTAGATTGGCAATCCATTTGTTATAGCATAATAGTAACCAACATTGTTCATAGCAAGGCCTTTGACAAACATCTCTATATTTCATAAGATCAAAGCACAATGTTGGCGAGACTAATGACTTATAGACACCTTAGCCATTATCTCTGAAGGTACATACCCACCCGAGTGTTCACTGAGTATCACCTTCTAGGATTATTCTTGTCTTGGGTTCCCAACCCTCAAAAAATATTGGTCCTCTTTCCTAATTTTGTCTTGGATGCCCTACACATCCTCAAAGAGCATCAGATGCCAGATGATTACCCTATCCTCCAATTCTTTCTTCCCAAATGAAGACAAGAATGTTGTGTCTATGCCCAAGTTTCCATTGAAAAGGAACTTTCCAAAGTTTCTTTATAATTGGAAACTTGTTAGAAATCCATCTTGGCTAGGGAATTGTCCATTCATCAACAACTTATTCTGCATGGGTCCTTTAGCTACTTGATCTCCTTCTTTCCTTTGATGTCATAAAGTCTTTGTTAGAACTTCTTCTTGATAGGCAACCGACCATCGATCACTTCCATTCGTGGTTTGTCATGTCATTGCTTCCTTTGTGTAAATTGGCCTTCTTGATATATATCAGGTCCTCTTATCATGTGGCTACTCCTTTGTCATCATGTCTATGCTTTAGAATATTTTTCACATGGATGCTTAGTTGTACTTGCTTGTTCCCATACTTCGATCTAGTAGCCCTTCATAACTTCATCCTGATATTGCTTCAACATCAAATAGTGCTTTTTTTGGATGGCTTCTTCATCATGACATCTTTGTAGAGTTGAATTAGTTATCTACACCTTAATATCTCCAAGGCCTTCATAGGTGTCAAGGGTCCTTTTATATTTTTCTTCCTTTGTTATAGTTTTCATGCCTTTTTTCAAGACATGTCTTTAATGGATCTTGTCAAATAGTGATTATTTGTGACCATGGTGTTATTCACATGCTTGATATCTTTCTTCATTTTATTCTTCTTGGATAGATTAGTCAACCACTGTATACTCCTTATGGGAGCCCTTTTTCATGTTGACCTTCATTACATTGTAGTACATGCCTTCGAGCATGTCATTGGTGAAAGAGATCCTTTTATACTTGATCATGTCATAGAACTATTCCCATGACTCAATAATATATATATATATATATATAATATATATATATATATATATTATATATATATATATATATATATATATATAATGACATGACTTAACTTTGATGCATACATACCTGATCTTGATCTCCTTTGATCATCTTTGACTTCATTTGATTGTCCTTGGTGTGGCCCTTCTTGCTTCATATTTTCTTGCCAGCATATCATCCTTTTATTGAATCCCATGAATGGGATTCCCAATGAGACATCTACTCTTGTTTATGAATCTTTTTTTTAATATTCCATCATAGGATCTTGAAGACCCTTACCGTACAAATGTTTCTTCCTTTTGATGATAGAGGCATTCTAAGATTCTTAATCATGATCAATTATTCTTTCATAGTGGATGAGGTCCTATAATAGTTATGCTCCTTCTACATGAATATCTTGAGCTATATCTACCATGCTCCTATATTCTAGAAGATATATTTAACCATGCATTCTACTATATTTCTACATGCTCCTATACTACTCAAAACTTTGAAACAAGACTTCAAGTAAAGAGTTTGACTTGGTCAAAGTAGAGATCTGGAGGATCTTCCTTCTTTTTCTTCTTGTCTTATTATTTCACCTCTTGAGTTACATGAGCTTCTTCCCTTTTTATTTTTTTGTTAGTTTCCTTCTTAAGTTTAGGACAATCCATTTTGTATTGTCCATATTCTTGGCATCCAAAGCATTGGACTTTGGACATATCTCTATTGCTTTTTCTTTGTGGACCAAATTTGCCAAATTTTCCATTTCTCTTGGTCATGGTTGCAAATGATTGCTCCTTTGATCCCACTTCATCCTTTGCTTTGAGTCTAGTTTCCTCTATCTTGCATAGAGATCATAGTTCAGTTAGTGGGGTAGCTTCCTTCTTGGCATATAGGATTGATGTGAATTTGGCCCAATCCTTAGGTAGAGCATTGAGTACTATAGTTGTCATTTCTCTGTCAGACACGATTTCACCTAGACCTTGAAGTTGATCCCTCATCTTAGAGATCCTCATGAAGTATAGAGATATTCCTTGCTTTAATATATTCATCTTGTACAAATCATTTCATAGAGATATCACTTCTCCAACTGTGCTTATTGAGAATGGCTCTATTAGTTTATCATATATTTCTTGTGATGTTTCAAGTTTGGAGACATCAGGAATGAGAGAGTCTTTGATAGATTCTATTAGAATCCTTTGAGCTCTTTCCTCATCCTTATTGTACTTGGCTAAGGCTTGATTTAGTTCCTTATAAGGGATAGTGATATTCCCTTTGATGTGATCTAGAATTTCATTCTCTTGGAGAAGTAAATAAGTCATCTTCTTCCATGCAAGGAAGTTATTGGTCCTGACCAATTTGTTGCTTTCCTTGCAAAAAGACATTGAGGTATATTCAGAAGTGTACATACACTTACTCGATAGAGTTTGAGATGTAGTGGACTTGCTCTTTTTCTTGAAGACTTGATGGTTTGCCTTCCTTAGATCTTGATGTTCTTCAATTTTCTTTCTCCAAGTGGACTTTCTTTATGATGAGATTTTCTTGATGACTTGTAGCTTGATGTAGGTCCCTTTTTTATTTTCTCTTCTTGTAGGTGCCTTTATATAAGAATTTTATTTTTCCTTTATAATATTCCTTGATGATTGATAGATGGTAGACATTATTTTTCTTGATGTGATTGAGTCTTTCTGGCTTGATGCTTCAACCTCGTAGATGTTCTTCCTTGATGAGTCACCTTATGAGTGTTCTTGAGATAGTTTTTCCTTGATGTGTCACCTTATCTCTGATACCATTTTGAAGAATCAAGGGAAATTAGGTATAGTATGATTCTTCTTGCTTTCATATAAATTTTTGAAGCTCTTTCAAAATTTATCTTGGTATCTCAATCTTCTTCTTATTATTATTAATACATGTGTGTTTACTTCATCAAACTACTACTAAAAACATAAGAACAAGAACACAAGATGTTGGCTCTCTGCCAAGGAAAAACCTCTCTCTCTTAGAGAGGAAAAAACTTTTGTAATTTTATCTTATTGAAGCTTCTTATTGATCAATGCCAAACCCTAGACCCTTAACAATAATATCCTCCAAGCAAAAGTCAAGTTCTTCCTTCTTCCTACACTTTGTCTCCCGCACTTCGTCCTCCTCCTTTCGGCACTTTGTTCCTCAATACTTCGTTCTTCTTCCGGGAACTAGTGATAGACCTTGTTATGTGATCTCTAGAAGAGAGACTTATATTGATCCTTATTGAGATCCTTCACCTATGAAGATACTTTCCTTCTCTTGTCCAACCAAGCATCTTCTTGATATGTAGTTACAGACTTGATGTGATAGCACTGCAACCCTAGCTTCTCACACCTGTGGGAGGTTCCCTTATACTTCTAGCTCTTTTTTCCTTTGCTTGAGATACCCTCTTCTTCGCTTGAGTAGGAGGCCTTATAGGCCTCAGTTACTAGCCCAAGCAATAAGATATGTATGATTGTGATCTTGATGTTGTTATGACTCTAGATTGCCCTTTTTTTCTCGCACATGTGATTTTTTTTGCACCCTAAAAATAGTCCCTTCAACTTTAGTTAGACTTATCCTTCTTCACTACACTAGAGGCTCCTTAAACTCACTTTCCCTTCACCCTTAACTCGTCTTCCTTCTCTCTGATTTTAGAGGTATTGTAGGCTTGTCATTGGAGGAGTGGACAACCTCTATATATAGAGGATTGTCCCTCCTTAAGGATGACTTGAGCATAGTAGGCTAACTTCACTTATTTTGCATCAAAATTTCTTCTTTGATGATGTTGTTGCATGGAGAGGACTTTGACTTTGCTTGGATAGATATTCTTTGACTCTTATACAAATATATACATGGTATAACATGCCCTTAATGTCTTCAAAAATTTTCTTTTGACTCTTTGACTCACCTATAGCACTTTAACATGTGCTAGACCTATTTCAATGAGAAAGAAACTCATTGATAAATATAACAAAAATAATATCTTTTTTCTTGAATAAATAAAAATATCAAAATTACATTTATGAAGACCAAACCTGGTTACACTTTCTTCAACACTAGGAATCCCTAGACCAGAGAAGGTAGGATTGTGGTAAAGTCAGATTTTTTGTGCCTCGGTGGGCCTAGGAATACTCGATTGGTGAATGGCGGGATACATAGTAAACCCTTGAGGTATGTTCCCTTGATCAGGCCTTGGAATCCTTGACTGGTGAATGGTGGGATATACATTCAAGCATGGAGGGTGGAGTCTTGATTAGGCCTAGAAATACTCAACTATTGTATGGAGGAATATATGGTAAAGCCTAAAGACTAGGAGGTAGGCGAATTCCTGATGGTATCGATTGATAAATCTAGTGGCATCCATGTTTTTTTAGGGCCTAGTGATCCATTGGGGATACAGTAAAGGCTGAGGAAACCTCATTTGGTTTGGTTTTGAGCCCCACATTCATGATTGGAATATGGAACATGTGTGACTAGCTTAAAGAAAGATTTGGTTCAACCAATTTATGGTTGGGTGGTTCCTGGAAGTCCCAATTTATGGTTGGGTGATTCATGGAAGTCCCAAATCTGATTGGATTTTTCATTAATTAATAAGAGCTCTTTCTCCTTCATATTTCATGTGTAAATGTACTGACTTATATGCGGATTTTATGGTGGTTATATCCTTGTTATTTTTGTTGGTTATATGTTGGTTATGAGTATGTTTTATGACAGACTTGATTAATGACTCTCATCATGTTTTGATTAGTAGTTGAAAGTACAAGGAATACATGACCTAATATATGGTAATACAACTATTTTGATATGTCAACAATGCTTATTTATGAATCTCAGATAAATATGAGACCCCTATGCTCAAATCTGGTCTTATGACCTATAGATTGCATATTTTTGACATGTTTGATGAAATGCCTATCATGGCTAGTAGGGGTTCAATAAAGTCCTTACTCAAGTGTTTTCATTAGTACCTTTATTTCAATTTCATTTATCATTTCTGAAATTTTCATGAAGTTTTGGGTAGTGGCCTGAGTAATTACTGTGAAAAGTGGCACAAATTTGGGGTCGTTGCCTCAGAACTATATAGGATATTTCATAGACGTTGATATGTCTTGTTGTTGGAATGACTGGAAGGCTTTGTTTGCATACATGTCATGTCATGGGAGAAACTAAAGCTCTAGGATAGTGAAAAGATAAGTTGTCTTAGGGGTTAAGCACCTGTAAGGGTTGGTTACCTCCTGAAGGGTATGTAGCTCCTAGGGAAGGTAAATTTGGTTGTGTTTTATTGATTCCACTTTCTTAATTGTACTTGGGGAGTTGAATAACATCATAGTAGCCTCTCATCACATTTTTACCCCAATGGACTAGTTAGCTTCGTTAAATGTAGGAGGTGGGTGTTACAGTAAGGGAGGATGTAACACCCTCCTGCCACATCTACCCAAGTAATCGTCCAACCGGGATAAACATGTGAAGAGAAGTTGATAAGATATAATTTGACCTCCAAAGTCATCCTAAGGAAGTGGAATTGATGGAGACACACCATACAGACCTTCCACATTAGCAACAAGACTCTGAGGAACCATCCCAAACTCTCATGTAACCATCCCTTGGGTCCCACTCACATTTTAGACCATTTAGCCCTTGGATTCTCCCTTGATACGTGCATGCATGCATCCATGGGGCTCTAGACATTCCCATAACATGGGTATGCCAACATCCAAGGACTTTTCTGCCCAATGTTGTGCCTACACCCCCATGATTTGAGCCACTTTGCAAGGCCTAGAGCCAAGGACACTGCCAAAAACTAAATGACACCTTCAAAATAGAAGGATAACAATGGAATACTTATACAAATCTAATCACTTAAACAAGGGATTGACTGGACCCCTACTAGCCATGACAGGAATTTCGTCAAACATTTCACAAATATGTAATATTTAGGTTTAAACAATAGAATTGGGCATAGGGGTCTCATACTCATCTAAGAATCACTAAGAAGCATTGATGCCTCAACACGTTAGTTGCAGTTTCATCCATTAGACCATAGATATAGTGTTCATTCATTTACAAGTAAAAACATGATGAGAGCCATACATATCTATTGCCATAATACATGTTCATAACCAACATAATAAAAATAGAAATACCAAGGAAACTTGTGTTCCACAATGACGTCCGTCTGAAACTTGAATCTTGCCTCTATAGCATCTAGGTACACTGCTCAGGCTCCTCTCTCCAACTCGTCTGAAAGCATGTGTATCATTATCTTCAATGTGGCCAAACCAGCAACATACTTGTGCATGATGTCTGCACTGATAGGAAAGTCTGGGCTGGTGACAATGTGCATCAACTCATCGAAGTACAAATCAAGCTCTAGTCAGACATGTTTCTTGATATTCACCTGGGTGAGTGTCCCAATAGATGGGATCACGTGTGTGTGCACCACAACATCCATGCTCCTGAATACTCGTGCATATGAAGCTTGTATGCTAGTGATGAGCTACGGGAGCTCTTCATGGTTCTGGATTTGACTCTGGATATGTGCTTTTAGCTCGACTACATTGGCCCTCTTTCTCTTAGGCAAGTGAAGTGGGGATCCCTTGTATTTCATCATCCATGTTTGCATGTCATCAATAGAAGCATGCAAGTTCATCAAGATACATGCTCTTCTAGCACATTGTTGTTGTCATCCATTGATATGGATGAATTCCTTATGCACAGTACCAAACTTGGAGTACAACACTTGCATAACTATTTCAAGGGACAATACTTCATCTAGTATTGCCTTCTTCAGTTCAGCTTGGGTGAACGTTGTCACCAAGTCTCCTCCTTTCTTGGTCGTCTGTAGTTCCTTCACCATTTGCTCATTCTCAGCTATTAGAAAGTGAACATTTGATCTAGTCGCTTTCGCATACACTCTGGTTGCATCTGCCAATGTTGTTGTATGTTTGAACACATTAGTGACGATCACTTGTTCCTAAACTTGCGTAGGAGATGTATGATCCTCCGGAGTTGATACTCTGCGAGATTGCACAACTCTATGTTGAGATTCATCAAATAAGATGTTGTGCATATCTCCTTCTGGCTGATCACCAAGGACCTTAGTGCCTCCTTGGCCACTTGAGACTTGCTCATCATCTGGATGCAGTGAAGTAGGTAAGTCGACCTCTTGGTGATGAGGCATGAGGTCGGTGTCCTGTTCCAAATCTTGTTGCTTCATCTCTGCATCCAACTATTTAAGTGCTTTTTCTATCTCATGAGTGAAGTCTTTCTCCTACAATGGTTCACCATGTTGGCATGATGCTAGCTGATTTGATAAGTCCACTACCTGTACGGGCATTGTTTCCCTTTTTGCACATGTTGCGCCCCCTGCAGTATCTATTGTTGTTGTGCTGCCCTCTCTTGTTTGCGCAACTCTTGTTCTTTTCAGAGTTTCTCCCTCAGCTCATGCAACTCCTTCTCTGCTTCTTCCATCATTCTCTTCTCCCTTTTCCTTTGTGTTATTCACATTTCACACTAGTGCCTATTTTCCCCTATAGCCATAGCCTCTTTCTCTATGAAAGGATCTTCTCAGAACTTGCAACTTTACTCTTCTTCCATGTGACCAAAAATATTCTTCTTACCTTTATCACGCACTGGTATGCTTGCCTATGCTGCCACTATTTCTACTGGTGCTTTTCATGATGCTGCTTCATGTTGCTTCGCTAAACACTCCACAACAAAGCTGACCGATTCATTGGATCTGGAGAAACTGTAGTAATATCTCCATGGGTCCTCCTCGGCCTAATGACATTGCCCCATCACTCCAGTTGAACTGAACTCTTTTGCAATGATCTTTCACAATGAAATGTGGCTCATACAGATTGTAGCTTCAGAGTTCAAATGGGTACTTCTTCATCAGTTGTGCTTTGACATCCGCTTTCTTGATACTCTAGATCTCATATAACCCAATCCGCAACGAAAGAGCAGGCCAAGGCACCTTCTTCTTCCGATGCAATCTAGTTGTCAATCCTGTCGAGATGTGATATGATACTTCCTACATGACAAGTACATCCAAGGAAAACTTCGGTAGAAAATGCGGAGGCTTCTTTGCACTGAACATTCAAACGAAGGTTCCGAATGCTGAGGCATACCAATCAACAATTTCTATCAGTGCCTTCATTGCTTCCTTCAACATACAGGGTGGATCCTGTTCAAATATGATCTTTAACATTGGGGTGACAAAATGATCAGACAACCATGTGATTACTCCTCTGAAGTTGCATTCTGACAACAACTTGAAATATGTGTTCACAACAGTCTCTGTTGGTGACCATGCCCATTCCAAGCTTGGGAACTCCTGTCGGGCACAGGTTGCATCTAAGGTGTAGGCGGACATGCAAATCTCTGCATGCATACCTCCTGGTGACATTCAAGCCTTTGCTACTTGTTCCTTTAGTTGATGAGCCAACATGTTGGACTAGTTACATGATTTTCCTTCTCTGGCCAATTGGTCCAACGTGATCACCCAACTCTGTGGGAAGGTTTTTGTGATTGCTTGGCCATATAATCGACATGCAAATATGACCAAGTATTGATATGCCTTCTGCAGTATCTTCGTCTTGTACATCTGGTTGGGTTTCAACCTGAATCAAGTGGGCTCCTTTACCCAATTCTTTAGAATGTCTCTGGAATTAGCACTGTTGTTGGGTAAGCTGAATGGAATCTTCATGACAGTCACAGGCTCTGACATTGGATGCATCTCATCATAGTATCATGCCTAGAAGGTTGCAAGCTTCATCCCACTGACACTGCTCAAGGTCATCATCTCAAGATCTGTGTCAGAGATAATCCAGTGTACCACAAAATTTCCTGCAAATGCTTCATTAACCTCTTGCCACTTCAGTTTGATGTCCTTGTCTAGAAACAGTTTTGTATCTTCATAGATCAGTAGACTAGAGGACACTCGCTCAACTATTGCTACAGCTGCCTTTCCGTCAATGTCCTGTAATCCTACTTTCTTGGAAGCCATTGATCTTGTATTACTAAGAGGAAGATGAACACCTGAAAGATTTGGAGCAAGCAACATGCATGGCAAGGAATTTGTCAGCGAAAACTAAAGAAAAATCAGGGAATGACATAGCACATACTTGGGGAAAAGATAGGCAAGATTGTGTAATTTCTTTGGGAGGTTGGGTGACTAGCTGCCAAAACTGCGCAAAAGACAATCTGGGTTGTCTGGGAGGCAAGACTAGTTGCTAGCTTTGTACAATGCGCAATCTAGACTGGCTGCTGGGATTGCGCAAAATGAAATTCTAGCTGGGAGTGACTACAAGATCAGGAACTGCATTGCGCAATTTTATGGGCCAGTAGTCATTGTCCCTCATAAATGCACAAAGCAGTCTTGGAGGATAGTGCTGGGTAGAAATGTACATTTCTGGAGAGGAAGACAGAGAATTCCTTCCCCAGATTGAGCAATGTTGTCTCAATGAAGGTAGAGTCTAATCCAAGGTTGGCCAGACTCGTCGACAGGAAACTTAAAGAAAATATGAAATTGAATGTATGGCGACAGTAAGTGTTGGATTATGGCATCCTAACCCAGGTTTAGAGTTAGTTAGCCAAACAAATCCCTACATTACTGGCCCTTTCGGCATCAACCCGTAGAGCACGGGCTGAAGTCTCACCCGAAGAAGTATCGGGGGATGCTGGAACCAAGTTTCTGCACCCTTGTGATGGATGTGATGTTAGTTTATTCCAACTAGACCTGCCTTCATGTAGGTTTCTTCATGCCATGTTCTAACCTTCAGAACCTTCACGATTCGTTACAATTGACCTTCGCACAACCCTAATCAGGCACTGAGTTTCTTTCACACTACTAGGGCAGCGAATTGCGCTATTTCCCAAACTAGGCTAAGTATCTTACTTATCTTATTAACAGATCTTAATTATCTTCATGTAAATAGATATTCTAACTTGCATTCACTTAACCAATATAGTTATACACGTTTGCGCATCATATAAGCATTAGAAGTGAAATTCATACCCAATATAACAAATGCATAAAACAGGAAATAAAGACACATAATTGATAGAAACTTATCTTTATTCATACTTCTAGATGATTATAGACCTGACTCACCCTGTGCACTCGGATGTAGGGTCCGTGCACTTAGCTGTAGACTACTAGGCCTCTGCACACTCAGCTGCAAAGCCTCTTCTGATGCTATGACCCAAAACTAGACTTTACACCTCAGAGCTATCTTGCATACATCTTCATTATTCCATCTTTGATGCCTTTGAATACTTAGAGCTTCGCTCTATTTATACAATTCCATGGGTCGCAGACCATGGGTATATCTTCTACAGCCGACATTAAATTATCAAAATAAG
The DNA here is from genome assembly GCA_000404065.3 of Pinus taeda. NCBI lineage: Eukaryota > Viridiplantae > Streptophyta > Pinopsida > Pinales > Pinaceae > Pinus > Pinus taeda. The sequence goes on along the minus strand of APFE030025449.1, from coordinate 139,170 downwards.
GGTGGAAAACCCTATGACTCTTTAACAACTACGTTCTCCGCACCCACAAAATGTAGAATCTTTACATTGTAATTACAAATTTAGACCAAAATTTGGGCTCTTAGCCCCAAAACTACCCTTGGGGGATCCCGCACCCAACAAGCCCCCAACAAAAACATCATGACTCACCCTCGAGTCACTCTACAAGTGCGTAGATCTTAGCGTGAAGACATCCCAACTCTAATTCGATCACTGCAAGTTTGGCAACGTACTTAGCAACTACCTGTTGGACTTCCTCTACACGTTGTTCGATGATCGCTGTTGTTGAACATCTGCCCTGAATCCTCTCCTAAGTTTCTTGTAGTTGCATGAGATTTCTTCAATGGAGGCTATAATTGTATAAGCCTCATCAATCCATGGTTGTAGGCGCACTTTCAAAACTACCTCTTAATGCTGAGCAGCATCCACAAGCTCCTTGAGCGCCTTTGCCTGCTGCATCCTTGTAAGCCTTTGTGTAAGAAAAACCATCCGCGCAGTCCCTTTTACCTCATTGTATCTCTATTACAGCTCACATGTCTCTGTCTCTAGGCACTCTATGTTTGGGTCCTCCTATAGGGTGGTTAGGACCTCAAACGATTGTTCGAATAGGTTCATGCAGTCTGTCACTGCACTGTCAACCACCGACATTGTTGTTGTGACAGCAGTGGCATGTTGTTCTTTGACCTCCAGCAAAGTTGAAGGTCGAGCCTTCAACTGTACTTCTTCTATCTGCAGGTTCAGCTCCAGCTGAACCCTATCCATTTCTGCTCTTGCGTCATGCACCCCTGTGGCTAACTTTTGGACGTGCGCCTCCACCGGTTCCTCAACTTGGATGGCCAACTCCAGGACCATATGACAAGATTCCTCCACAACCTACACTATATGTTTGTTCTTCTCCACTGCCTCATTGTGCTGGAGGTTCAATTGCTCAATGTTGATGCACTGCTCGCTCATTACTTGTATAGCGTGACTCTCCTTGGCCTGAAGTTTTGTGGTGACTCCATCCTACAAAAGATAAAGCATCTCTCGAAGGAGCACAGCCGTGTTTAACCTGACCCCTTTAAAACTACTGACCATAGGCCTATCAACCTCATTCTTGTGATTAGTGAACTATTTGGTAGCACTATTGTGTTGGTCCTCTTGGCGCACAAAATTTCCTCGGCCGCTGAAGTGCCAACTGCGAGGCTGGTGGACATTGTACCAGCCTGTGCAGTGCACACCTATAACTCCTGTATTTATGTCCGGAGAGCCCCCAATACCAACTGTTGTTGTTCCTCAAACTCCTGGAGGGCTTTTGTGGTGACATCCCTCACTGTTTCACCGATATCATGTGAATCCCCCTCAGTGAGGGTGATAGGGTTGAAAGACGTCTTCGATGCCTTTGTTTTCTTTCACAGCCCTACCTGCTCTCATGGTCGTGATGCTTGAGCTAGGTGGAAGTTGTTTGCAGGTCTATGCCTCCTTGTTCTGTGTATATCTCTGATTTGGGAAAAGGTGACTTCTGTCCTTCATGATCTTCTTTTGTTTCTTTCTGTTGTTGTTCTGCTAACTTTGTAGCGTCACACGCTGCCTAGGCCTTAGCCGCTGCTTCTTATTTCCTGTGTTTTTCCGCCAACTGTGCCATCTGCAGTTTTTTCTCTTCCTTATTCCACTATGCGTCTGACTTATCTTCTTCCACCACGGAATTAGATGGAGCGTGCCACTTCAGCAGCCAAGACTCAAGGACCGTGAAAATTACATCGTCAGTCGCTAAGTATGGTAACTCATGTGATGTCTTCATAGGGTCCTTCCACGCCCTGACAAAGACATGGTGGAAGTCTACTTTGAATTCTACAAAGCTCTGCAGACTGTTATAGATTGTGGGTGATAACATGGCTTGCGATTGATCCCCATCTTGATGTTCATCTCCATGAGCACCCAAAATATATTTCTCTCCCTTATCCTCTATATGTCCCTGGTCTCCCGCAGCAAAGCGTACTTCATTGCCTCTGGAAGGTCCTATGAAATTGACAGGAACTAGCTATCTTCAGACAACTCCCATGCCACCAATACTATCGACAACAGGAGTCATGCGTAATGAAATGTTTTTCCCTACTCTTGTGCCTCATGGTAGTTTGCAAGGAACTCATCGCATAGATAGTTTTCCTAGTTGAACTAGAACCCTTCTGCACATTGCGCTACTAGTGCAACAACTGGCACAGGCACCTCATCCGCACAGCACTTTCGCATCACTTTTCCTGCCAATATCTAAGTCACAACCTTGACTACAGGGTTATTGATGTTGGAGATGGCATACCCTCGCTTTTTCTTCTCCAACTTAAAATTCTTTTTCATTGCTTCTGCAAGGGCCAAATCACTACCTTTTCCCTCTGCAATATTTGTTGGGAATCGCCCTGCAGAAAGTAGACGTGTAATCCGGTGAATTAGATGGTCTATGATGGGAATGTGCTCCTCCAGCCACAAGCACCTATCATGCACCAAGTAGAGCAGCTGCCTAATGACAAAAATGGTCATTGGGGTGTGGTGGTAATGTGGCACCCAAAGCAGGTTTAGCAACCTTGCATTCTCAACACGTCTGCGTGGCTCCAAATCTATCATTCTAGCCAACGCATCTAACCTCTAGCGCATTAGCTTCACAATCACTAAATGTGGGAACTTCTCATGGTCCGCGAGGACCCAATCTTCAAATCTCATCATGATAACCCATCCTAAGCATGCTCCTTCAAACACAATATCATCTGGGAGCAAGGGAGTTTGTAGAGAGCTCTTGCTCTCATCTATATCCTTTGAAACCTTAGCTTTACCCTTTCACAGAGGAACATATTCCAACAGCCTGGTGATAGGGTCTACACCCTAGGTTTTGACTTCCATCTTTACATACTCCTCCTCCACCGGGACTTCTTCAAACTCTTCTACCTCATCGGCCTCCAGATTAATGGCCTTACCCTTTTCCTCCAATGTGAGCTTGGTCCTTAGTGGATTTCTGGGTGAGATGGGCACCGATATCATGGCCTACTTGTCCTTCGTAGGTCTCGGCATGCATAGTGATTTAGGGACCTCAACAATTATTCTGGCACTCTCAGGGGCTTCTACTTCACAATTTCCTGCATGGATTCCTTGCCTGTCACTACTCCTGTGTCTATGGCTTCTTCGGGTGTTGACATAGTGCTATTCCATTGTTCTCTCAATGTCTCTGGTAATTGTTCAAACAACAAACTCACTTTTAGAATATCGAATGAGTCTCGGTTCATGAATATCTCAGTCTGCAACAACTTAGTTCTCAAATTGCCACGTGCTGTTTGTTGGACAACCACTTGTAATTTATAGCACCTTTCAAATTTGAATTTGACCGTTCCCCCCACATTCGGTCCATTAATGCTAGATTGGCAGTAGATTTTCAAGAATATAGTCCATAAAGTTCACCTTAAATGCTTGTCACTCACTCCATTTGGCCTCAAACCAAGCATCACATCATGAATAGTGACTGTAACGGTCAATTTCTAGCAGACCTGCGTGCTAGTGCAGCTATCTTCGCACTGTCGCAGACCCTGTGACATTTCGCTACTGTGCACAATCCTCACATCACGTAGTTCCCAGGCAAAGTAGTTTACAGTCCCGCACCTCCTTTCAGCTGCCCAGAGCACTAAGATTGTGCTTCGGTTGGTTAGTCAGGTAGTTGGGCCACCTGTGTATGGCTTCAAATGTCTGCCATTCACTTTTCCTAAGAAGGGATTGACATTCAATTTTTACCAACTGTATTGCGCCACCATCTGTAATATCCTTAATAATATACGACCCTAACCAATGCATTCTAAATTTCCTTGGGAATTTATCAAACTTACTATCATACAACAAAACTAGATTGTTTACCTTTATTGTGCACAACTTGATGTGTCGGTCGTGCCATGCCTTTCCGCGCTTCTTTTAGACTTGCTGGTGGAATCCATCCAAAAACCGTTCTTCTTCGAGCTCTTCCAACTGCGTGAGCCTCTCCTCCAGGGCTGTGCAATCCATCATACCTGTGAGCACCACTATGCGCAAACTACGCACGACGTATTCCATAGTCATTACGATTTCCACTCCATAGACAAGCCTAAAAGGTGTATGTCCCATCAGTTTCTTGCATGTCATTCGATAAGCCCATAACACTGCAGGTGTGCGTAGGTCCCAATCAATTTGCTACGCATTGCATACCTTGGTCAGTGCGGTTTCCAATACCTTGTTGAATGCTTCTACTATCCCATTAGCCTGTGGGTGATACGGTGTGCTCTTCTGGTGATACACCTAAAACTCCTCTATTAGTGCGTTGATCATCTCATTCAGGAAGTGTGTACCGCAATCACTCATCAAGATCTTCGGAGATCCAAATCACATTAGTACGTGTTCAAATAAAAACTTCATGGTAGTCACGCCCTTGCAATCCTCCACTGGTTGCATTTATGCCCAATGAATCAGATACTCCATCACAGTGATAATATACCTCGTTCTTGTCTTTCCTTGAGGTTTAATAGGTCCTACAAAATCTATTGCCCACTTTTCGAAAGGTTACAATGTCATTTGTGGATTCAAAGGCACTTCATCCCTCTATGATGGCCTTCCTGTCCACTGACATTCATCACATGGCTTGCAATATGCTTTTGAATCCTGATGAAGGGTTGGCTGCCACAACCCTGCACGTAGAATCTTCTACGCGGTTTCTTTTCCTGCATAATTTCTTCCCAACATTAAGAGTCATCTGCAAGTTCATCCCCCCAAAACATGCTTATTAACCAGGTATTTTAGACATGTGCCTCTACACAGGTTGGGGCTTTTCTCCATAGGCCTGCGTCCACTTGGCTAGATGTGCATGCAGATGATCCTACCCATCATACTTGTTTTTCAGTCGCAACTTAGGCTTCCCAAATTATACTCACATCATTCTCCTACATTCATGTCAATCATCAAAGTTGCCTTTGAGCATACCCCACCATCTCGCGAGCGTAGCACGCAATACCCAGTCCAAGGCCTGGAAGCGTTGATTTTCTAGAACCTCCCTTTTGAATGCATCCAAGAAGGTATCTACCTCATTTAGACCATCATAAGTAGGTAGGCCTCTAACTTCTATCAACACATAGCACAACGACCAAGTCATCATGTTACAATTCAACGTAGTTACTTCGTGTAACCGATTCTGCAATCGTTCTACTTCTTCGTCAGAATCCAAAGTCTAGGAACTCTCACACTCCCATGTAATCTGTCCATCCACGATGTGGTCTCACTCTGTTATCTTGTAGATGTAGTCCAGATCATCATCACTCTCATAGTCATGGACCGACTACGTATAGCGCGACCCTTCAGCAGGGTCCAGGGGTATAATTACTCGCAATGACTTATTTTCAAAGATCATTTTTCGCTTCTTCATATTAATTACCCCGTTCATATCAGTGGCCCAGTCAATTCCCAAGCGTGTGGGGTAGGGATTTCTATCATCAACAATCTCTATTACTTCAAAATCCACCAACATGCTCGCTCCTTCAATATCCACAGTTATTCCCTACAATCGCCCCATAGGTATTATTTTCTGTTGATTCGTCATCCTTAGTTGAATCAGAGGCCATTGCAATGCAGGTCTCCCCATTCACTCCCATGTCTATTTCAGTAAAACATTTGCGTCTAATCCCAAATCCAGAATGACTTGGTCCATCTCATCTTCTCCAATCTGCGTGGTTAGTCTCATTTCATGCACCATCCTTGTCTTATGCTTTATGATCCTGCGAACTACATACGGTTCACCTGGTGTAGTCCTAACGCATCTGTTGATGATCTCATGTAATCCCTTTACAACCTTACTATTGTGCAGTAGCTTCATACAGGTTTCCAAGAAAGTTTTGAGCATGGAGGGATCTATTTCCGATGCAAACTAGTCTTTTCTCCTTGACGTGGAGGCCTCATGGAAGCTCTTCTTAGCTTCCATGATGGTTTCCCAAGTGCACTCCAAATCAAATTCAGCTTCTTTCACTAGGGCTTTGCGAACCCAGGCATTGTCTTCTAGCTATTTCCCCTTGTCATATCCCATCGCGATTCCACTTCGGAACACAAAATTTACGTACGGATCTTCCTCACACAGCTCAGACCTCATCATCTACAGGTTCTGAGTTGGGGGAGGTGGTAGTGTTCCTTTGTCATGTATCCTAGCTATTAGCATAGGAAAATCTTTTGTCTCATGATTAAACACCATGCAATACTTGCACGATGGGCATAGTGTCTTGGCCCTCTGCAATTGTAGCAAATCAACTATCTACAACCTCTACCAGGTACTCCTCTACCTCAGCCTCATTCGCGCGCCTAAAATCCTCTCCACGCCATCCCTACATTTTGGTCAAGGGGTCGCGTCTCGGCTTGAACCCTGTAGGTGGGAGTTTTATCCATCATCAATTCATAGCTTTTTCAAGTACGCTCATCATGTCCCACTGACCTACAAAAGTTTCGAAACAACTATTGTGATGCTTGCGTATACTTCTGTAACAAGTGACAATTATCTGTGGCATGTTTTCCGGCTATTTGGCATATCGTGCACCACAAAGTAGGCACCACGCTAGGTCTTGCTTGAGCTTCCGGCCTTAATGGCATCAATCCTCCTCCTGCAAGGTAATTTGTAAAGGCTAGGAAGTCGTCTTTGTCATGACCCTGAATCTTGAATTTTATGCACCACACTTCTTCGTACACTTCTGGTCGAAATTTCAGACTCTACACCTCAAGGTAGAGATTCTTCAGAAGCACGTGGATTTTTTGAACTCCTAAGTTATGATCTTGCATCAGGGTCTCATGTAGCCTTATAGAAATCTATAAGGCCTCTGGATGAGTTGTTATCTTCTGCTACGATAGCGCACTCCTTAAATATGGTATTTGCGAAGCTAAAAACCACTCGTGATGTTGTCCATCTGTCAAATTCATATTAGCTTACAAATCGTACATTTCAGCCTCTAATCTAATTCCCAAGGAGTCTCACCTGGTAGTGTTGTGATCTCTTTGAATCCCACAATCAACTGTGCTTCAAACTCAGGCCTACTAAGTTCTCTATTTAGCGATGTTTGGATATTCATGACTGTCGCGTTTGGGTTATGGTTGGAGTACTTAATATACCAGGTTAGCGCAAGATCCTACAGGGAACTAACCAACGTCTCTTTCTTTATATGGTCATCTGTAACACCTTATGCCTCCCATACAGCCCTTAAAACGAACCATAATTGGTCTAGATCTTCAATTACCAAACCTTTGAACACAGGTTACTTCACTGTGTTTGCCATACTGAATCGAGGTGGTGGTGGAGTTGGTACGAGCAAAAATGGAGGTGATGGCAATGAAGCTGGTGGTGATGTGGGTGGAGGTGGTATTCATATAATTATTTGCCTGGACCCTTATTTCCTTCGTTCCTGTAAACCTTTCCACTTCGAGTAGCCCCAAACATCAAGGTAATCGCATAACCTGCTTTCCGCACAACGACATTTTAATCCAAGCATTCAAAGACTTTAAATACTTACCTCGTGGTCCTTTGAGAAAGTTTTGCTATGCCTTGCTATAGTTGACTGAGGTGTAGACTGAAAACTTAGTAACAAATCCTCATATAATACGATCGAGCCAATGATCGATGGCACGTGTGATCTTATCCCCCGATGCTTCCAATCTCGGCACTAGCTCTGGGGTCCACCCAATACGACAGTCAAGCTCCCACCTTCCTTGGCTATTTTCTAGCTTTGCGATCCACCCATATATCTTAGTAGGGAAGGATGCAAAAAAAAATTCATGGATCTCTGTATATAGGTGGCTGTCTAGCCACTCTTCTTTTGACAGTCGTGGGTTTTTGTTCTCCTGTGTCGTGAACTCGTGAATTCTTTTGTCCAACCAGCCTTCAATTTCTTTCTTAGTTGGATTCCAATGGTACGACATCACACATTTCTAATGAATATTCTAGTTCCAGCAATGGAACCATTTGTTCGATTATGGGGGCCTGACTTGGGTTTAGATTTAGTTAGCCAAACAAATGTCTACACTAATGGCCCTTTCAGCATCAACTCGCGAAGCAAGGACTGTAGTCTCACCCGAAGCAGTATGGGGGGATGCTGGAACCAAGTTTTTGCACCCTTGAGATCGATGTGATGTCAGTTTATTCCAACTAGACCTTCGTTCACATAGGTTTGTTCACGCCATGTTCTAACCTTTAACACCTTCGCGATCCATTACAATCGACCTTCAGGCAGCCCTAATCAGGGGCTGAGATGCTTTCGCGTTGCTAGGGAAGCGAACTGCGCTATTTCCAAAACTAGGCTAAGTATCTTACTTATCTTATTAACAGATCTTAATTATATTCATGTAAATAGATATTCTAACTTGCGTTCACTTAACCAATATAGTTATACACATTCGCGCATCATATAAGCATTAGAAGCAAAATTCATACCCAATATAACAGATGCATAAAATAGGAAATGAAGATGCATAATTGATAGAAACTTCTCTTTATTAATACTTCCATATGATTACAGAATCGACTCACCCTATGCACTTAGCTGCAGAATATTAGGCCTCTGCACACTCAACTGCAGAGCCTCTTCCTATGCTACGACCCAAAACTAGACTTTACACTTCAGAGCTATCTCACATACATCCTCATTATTCCATCTTTGATGCCTTTGACTACTTGAGCTTCACTCTATTTATACAATTCCATGGTCTGAGGACCATGGGTAGATCTTCTACAGCTGACATTACATTATCAAAATAAGGGCAGACAAGCCTATGACTCTTTAAAAACTACACGCTCCGCGCCCACAAAATGCGAAGTCTTTACATTGTAATTACAAAGTTGGAGCAAAATCTGGGCTCTTAGCCCCAAAACCACCCTTGGGGGATCCCGCGCCCAAAACTACGTGAAAGAGAAGTGATTAACAGTGCATGAAAACATGAATGAAAGATTCAGTAAACAGATCAACATGAATGTGGGTGAAGCGAGTCACCGAATCGATGATCATTCATGCAAAATAGTTACATGCATGCGACAGTAGTGAGATAGCAATGAAAACTGAAACATTGTTAGGACAAGATAGTATACATGTAAATGACAACAAGCATTCAAATAAATCAAGCGAAAAGCACTCACACAAGCGAATATAGAAAAAAGCGATCGAAATGTTAAAAAAGACAAGTTAAGGCGACTTACCCATGAAGAGTTGAGTCGGATGTGTGAAAGAGTCCTGGATGTGTTGTGGGATGTTAGAGCTCCAAGATCGATGTTAAATAATGAGCTCTAATGTGTCGAATAAATATATTTTGAGCTCATGACGTGCATACCACAAATCTAGGAAAAAGTGACACTTGGAGGAAAGTTTCTAAAAAAACTTTGCATGTAACCTGCAGCTACTAAAAATAGCTCCTTAAATCATGGGATTCCTTTTGCATGTTGCCTTTTTCTATTCTGGGAAAAAGCAAGCCATGCATTCAAGTTAAGTTTCCTTGGTCCAGGGTGGAACTGATCAACCCAACTATTCATGCATGAAGCTGCCCAACTGCTTGAAGGAAATGTGCATTTCTAGCTAGGAGCTGGGCTAGCTACCTAGGATATTTGCACAATTTCAGGGTAGAGTAGCTGACTTTTCCCATATTTGTGTAGATTCTGGGTTGAGCAGCCTTGCTAGGGAAAATTGCACAATTTTCATCGTGAGTGTTGGCTAGCAGAATTGTGTAATTCTGGAGCCCAGTGGGCTGTGAGATAGGATTGGAAAATTCTTGGAGGGAAGGTTGGTTGCCCTCCAGAAATGTGCAATTTCTTGGGGGAGTTTCTCAACCTGTAGCTAGACCAATTTTGAATGAACAGCTTGTGAGGGGAATGCATCAAGCTATGATCAAGAGGTTTCTTTTGTGCAGGAAAAACACTGAAGCTTGTGTACTTGACAAATAAATACAAGGTGTTGTGGAAAGTTGGTAGGGTGGCTCCAAAACAAAGCTAAGGCAAAATTTTGGAGGGTGGTTGTAGCCACTACAACACTTGGTGACACATTGGTAGAACTCCAACTCTCTGAATGGACCTTTTTTCGTGAAAAACAAGTCTAACACCTCTGGATGTATTGTTCATTTCTCAGCTCATCTTAGTTTCACACTGGCTTGATTGTAAGATGTAACCTCTGCCAAGCTCTTGGTTGATTGACACACATTCCAAGCCAAGGCAACGCAATTGTTTCGATTGGGGTTGAGGGTTTTATTGGCGCACAAGCAATATAGTCATCAGAGTCTTAGTTTCATCTCTAGTGTTGCTTCGCTGCCAACAGGCCTAGAAAGTACCCCGGTGGAGACACATAGGAACACAAGCATGGCTTCGTTACTAGCGAGCCTGTCAGTACCCCGATGGAGTTACTTGCATCACCTCTCAGCACATGAATCCTTTCTCTTCTTTTGCCTTATTCATTTTTCATTTGAATTTTTCTTACTTTTCATTTTTCATTTTTTCAACTATGCATAGCACTTATTCATTTCATAGGTGGAAGATGGATCCTCACTTATTAAGAGCAGAAAAGGTTGTTCCAGCAAAGAAGTAGTTTGTTATATCTCTGACATTCATGTTAAGGTTTTCCCCTTCACCTCACTCTACTTGACTGAGCTAACAAGGGTTAACCCAAAAACAACCTACTAGAGTAGGTGACACTAGTTAGCGTGCAAGCATTGTGTTTTCACTAAGGTTCACTTCGAAGAGTACGTATTTTCCTTCGATGTATCATGGACTAAAAGTAACAAGTTCTTCATATAAAGGCAAGATGACAGATAACCAAGTAGTGATAGTTGTACAAGACCTCTTGTACTTTACCCAAGTCGTTTCAAGAGTCATACATGGTTTCATGCAAAACTAACCTATGAACAAAACAAGCGAACTAATAAACAAAAAAACAAAGCAAGAGCAGAAGCAAAAGTGAAAGAAAAGTGATTAAGAAAACAAGCAAACAAACAAACAAACAAACAAAGTAAGAAAACAAGCATGCAAGCAAACTGGTTGAAAACAAACACTACTCATACTCTAAGCTAATGGTGCATGGGCCTGATCATGTGAAGCGATATTTCCAATGCAGCCACCGATGCATTAGTTGACCCATGTTCATGAAGGCTTGGTCCATGAGAAACCTAGTTGTGTGAACCAACAACCAAGAAAGATATAACAATGAAGACAACCACACTTCATGTTTCAAAGTGCCCACAGGACATAAGTGAGTACAAGTGCATGGAGGGTAGTCTATGGACTTGTCATGAAGTTGTGTGACACTGCATGCAAATTTGAAGCATAAGCACACTCTCGACTGTGACATGCAACCAAACGAAAGAAACAAAGATAACTTGCATTGTGCACGTCTACTTGTAATGTAAGATTCCTCCAATGCATGACCAATAGGATCATGCAGTTCGAGTGGAGGGAGTATGATCTATGTGTGAGATGGATCTTCAATGCATAAAGATGAGTGATGAGGAGCCTTGGGTGATTGAACAATTTCCTGATCGAAAGTGAGACTAACCCCAAGAGAGCGAGGGCTTGACATAACCATTAGCTCAAGTTGAAGTGCCTCGACAAACTTGGGTGTTTCATCTTCATCATCAGGTAGATCATCATAAACCAGTGGCTTCAAAAGATCAACTATGATAGAGTCATGATTGTGATCAAATATTGAAGTAAATGGATCATTGCCTCCACGATCAGAAAAATTAATGATTTCATCGACATCCTCATGATCAAATGAATCAAACAGAGGGGTAGATGAAAAGTGAACAATCTCATCCTCTATGTTTCTAGAAAAGGTAGATGAAATGTCAAGTGGGTTTTCAATGAATAACTCATCCTCTTTGTTGTCGAATGATGGACCAACATTTGTTGTGTCCTACGAGTGATCATCAATGGTTGCATCTGTGGACGAAGACACACATGCAAAATCATGGATGGTAGGTTCACCAAAGATGTTAGGAAATAACAGAGGGGGATCAGATGAAATGGATTCATCCTTCGCCGAGTGTTGACATGCAAGCTCCCACTCATAATCTTCATGAATGACAGGCATGTTGGTTTTGCAAAGCCAATTCCATCAGTGGCTTGTTCCTTGTTCATAACAAGTGAAGAGTTTTGAATGGAAGAACACAAGATAGAATCATTCAGAGGAATAGCCAAGTGCGAAGACGGAGGTTGTGGAACAAAATTCATATGACAACTCGATGGAATCACAACAAAGCTGCGCTAAAATTAAGTGAAGTGATGTTGGGAGGGTGTGAAGTTTAAACAGGTCTATGAACATGATCCTCAACATCACTTGACAATAGTGGAGTTGTTTGATGAGGGGATGGCAGACAACCACTAGCGACAGTGGCCGCATCCAACTAAGATTGCACAGATCCCTCACTGAAGAAGGTTGAGCGAGGCTTTATTTCAAACCTCTTCTTGGGATGAGCGGATTTCTCAAGGAAATACTCAAATTGGTCCCAAAGATAGGAAAATTTCATCTGACTCCTCGGAGCTTGAACCTGCGAGTCATGGAAGCGCTGCCAAAAATCCATAATCGATTCGTGCAGGGCCTTCCATTGATGTAGCATTTTTCGGTCAAGATGCTCTGGATCAAAATGATAGAAAGTGTCTTCAATGGGATCACAGAAGAGATCAAGTGAGTGCACACTGTCAACCGGTAGACTATAGCCATTGAAGTGGAGATTCACGAAGCGTGTATGCAAGCAGCAAGCTGGCATGTTGGTCAAAACTCCCATCTTCCTCATGAAGCAAGGAAAGAAAGCCATGTAAGTACTCAAGCCAGACCACTTTGCTTTCACCATCATACGTGTAAGTGGACAAGTGATTGAAAAACTCCCTCGTGATGGTGACATCTTCATGATTCAAAAAACATCGCAGAGGGACAAGAGTGCAATAATCCATGAAAGATATGCAAAGGTTGAAAACTGGATGAGAGGACATAGCTTGTCATCTGGCCCTCCTTCTAGCACCAGAAAATGTTGACGGTGTTGGACCCACCAACATATCAGGGGATCTCCCCTGTAAGAATTCCCAATTAGACCTCAGATCATTTGGTGGAGTCCCAGCAGTGGGTCGTATGGTAATTCCTTGACTGTGATTTTGCATAGTGGCAAGTAAGATAACTCTGTTGGTAGCAAGGGTGTGACAACTGCAGTGAGTCAAGGAAGGTGCATGAGAGGTTCTAACACATGTGGGTTGAGATGAGTGTGCCCCTTGGAAACCTTTAATAATACTCAGCTTGGAAGGGAACACATGAGCAAAGATGCATCACAACATGGAAGGCAAGTTAGTGAGCAATCCAAAGTGATGGTTAAACCAACAACACATTTCAGAAAGATTCATACATACTTATACAGAATAGTCCATACATGTATGCATAAGAAAACAATACATATATCATTTAGAGTAAACCAGATAGCATAGAATACAATAAAACATATGCGTGAAACATGTTGGATCTTATTATATAAATAGGTGTAAGTTTCGGTCATACAGTACGTCCATGTCCAACCATTAGTTCCAATAGTGGAATCTTACAACCACATCTGCCTACTCCTCCAAAGAGATGTACTAACTCTACACAGTGGAGAAGCCAAGGCTCATTATAATACTGTCGAAGCTCCCTCCAAGATAGTCTTATCAGAAGCTTGGATGACCAAAAGCCTTTACAATTAGTTATGAGGGACTATTTATAACAAAGGGTGGGTTGACCCTTGACATTCCCCTTTGTGACAGTTCAACTACCCTCATGACTCTTCACCTACTCTATGATTGTTACATTCAACTATCACAACTTGACTTACACTTGACATGACTTTACATTACAATGAACATGTACCCATGTGAAACAAAATGGCTTGACCAAGGCAAGCTAGACATCACTCTAACTTAGACAACCATGGAATTCCAACTCCTCAACAACTTCATGCTAATCAACAGTAACATACTGATTCCAAGATTGGTAGTCCTTGATGGTGTCTGTGCATTCCACGGTGACATCCATCTGAAACCTGACTCTTGCCTCCATAGCATCTTGGTACACTGCTCGGCTCCTCTGTCCAACTTTTCTAAAATCATGTGCATCATTGTATTCAATGCGGCCAGGCCAACAACATACTTGTGCACGATGTCTGCACTAATAGGAGAGATTGAGCTAGTGGCAATGCGCATCAACTCATTGAAGTACAAGTCAAGATCTAATCAGACCTATGTCTTTGTCTTTGCTTGGGTGAGAATCCCAATAAATGGGATCATCTGTGTGCACACCACAACATCGATACTCCTAAATAATCATGTATGGGAAGCCTGTATGCTACTGATGAGCTACGGGAGCTCTTCATAGTTCTAGATCTGACTTCCATACATGCTTTCAACTTGACCACATTGGCCCTCATCATCTTAGGCAAGTGAAGCGGGACTCCCTCGTATTTCATCATACATGTTTGCATGTCATCAACAACAGCATGGAAGTTAGTTAAGATACGTTCTCTTCTAACATATCGTTGTTGCCATTTGTTGAGATGGACGACTTCCTTACACAAGGTACCAAACTTGGAGTACAACACTTGCATAACTGTGTCAAGGGACAATACTTCATCTAGTATTTTCTTCTTCATTTCAGCTCAGGTGGACGTTGTCACCAAGTCTCCTCCTTGCTTCGCCATCTGTATTTCCTTCGTCATTTGCTCATTCTCAGCTATCAGAAAGCAAACACTTGAGATAGTGGCTTTGGCATACACTCTAGTTTCATCAGCCATGTTTGCACACATCAGTCATGATCACTCATTCCTAAACTTGCGCAAGAGATGTATCATCCTCCAGAGTTGATACTCTGTGAGACTGCACAACTCTATGTTGAGATTCATCGAATGAGATGTTGAGCATCTCTCCTTTCAGCTGATCGCCAAGGATATCAGTGCCTCCTTGGTCACTCGAGACTTGCTCATCATCTGGATGTGGTGAAGTGGGTAAGTAGACCTCCTGCTGATGAGGCATGAGGTCAGTGTCCTATTCCAACTCTTACTGCCCCATGTCTGCATCCAACTGTTGAAGTGCTTGTTCTATCTCATGAGCGAAGTCTTGCTCCTGCGATGGTTCACCCTATTGACCTGATGCCAGCTGATCTGATAAGTCCACTACCTGTACGGGAGTTGTTTCATTTGTTTGCACATGTTGCGCCCCCTGTAGTATTTTTTGTTGTTGTGCTTCCCTTTCCTATTTGCGCAACTCTTGTTCTTTTCGAAGTTTCTCCCTCGGCTCATGCAACTGATTCTCTACTTCTTCCATTCTTATCTTATCCCTATGACTTTACACAATTCACATGTCGTGTTGGTACCTCTTTGCCTTTATATCGATAGCTTCTTTCTCTACCAATGGATCTGCTCAAAACTTGCAGCTTTGCTCCTTCTCCATGCGATCACCAATGTTCCTCTTACCTTTGTCGTGCACCGGTATGCTTGCCTCTACTGCCACTGCTGCTACTGTGGCTACTTGTGCTTTTCGTGATCTACTTCAAGTTGCTTCGGTAACCACTCCAAAGTGAAGCTAACCAGTTCATTGGGTCTGGAAAAACTATAGCAATATCCCCATGGGTCCTCCTCGGCCCAAGGACATGCCCTGTGGATCCAGTCGAGCTAAACTCTCACGCAGTGATCTTTCACAATGCAATTTGGGTCATACAAATTGTAGATTTAGAGGTTGAATGGGTACTTCTTCATCATTTCTACTTCGACATCTGGTTGCTTAATACTCTGGATCTCATATAACCCAATCTACAACAGAAAAGCGAGCCAAGGTGCCTTCTTCTTCCGGTGCAGTCTAGCTGTCAATCCTGTCAAGATGTGATATGCTACTTCCCACATGACAAGTACGTCCAAGGAAAACTTCAGTAGAACATGTGGAGGCTTCTCTATGCTAAAAATTCAGATGAAGGTACCAGATGGTGAGGCATACCAATCAAAAATGCCTATTAGTGCCTCCATTTATTCCTTTGACATGCAGGGTGGATCCTTTTCGAATATCATCTTGTACAATGGGGTGACAAAATGATCACAAAGTTGTGTGATTGCTCCTCTGAAGCTGCATTCAGACAACAACTTGCAATATGTGTTCACAGCAGCTTCACCGGTTACCATGCCCACTCTAAGCCCGAGAACTCCTCTCAGGCATAGATTGCATCTAGTAGGTGGACATGTAAATCTCTGAATGCATACCTCCAGGTGACTGTCGAGCCTTTGTTACTTGTTCCTTCAACTAATGAGCCAACATGTTGAACCAGTTACATGGTTTTCCTTCTCTGGCCAATCGGTCTAGTGTGATCACCCAACTCTGTGGGAAGGTTTTTGTGCGTGCTTGGCCATACAGTTGACAAGAAAATATGAACAAGTATTGATACGCCTTCTGTAGTATCTTCATCTTGTAGATTTGGTTGGGTGTCAACCTGAATTGAGCTGGCTCCTTTACCCAATTCTTCAGAATGTATTTGGAGTTAGCACTGCTATTATGTAAGCTAAATGGAATCTTCAGGACAGTCATGGGCTCTGACATTTGATACATCTCATCATAGTCTCATGTTGAGAAGGTTGCAAGCTTCATCCCACTGATACTGCTCAAGGTCATCGTTTGGGGATGGGTGTGAGAGATGATCTAGTGTATCATGTCTGCACATGGGAACATGGGGTATCTACATGCAATCCAGTACAAGTTGGACTTGTGAATGTTCACATACACCTAACGGTCTTCGAGGTCTTCCTTGTCTAGAAACAATTTGGTATCTTCATAGATCAATAGACTAGAGGACACTAGCTCAACTGTTGCTCCAGCTGCCTTTCCGTTAGTGTCCTATGATCCCGCTCTCTTGGAAGCCATTGATCCTATAATTCTAAGAGGCAGATAGACACCTGAAAGATCTGGAAAAAAGTAACATGCATGGCAAGAAATATGTCAGCAAAAACTAAAGAAAATTTGGGGAATGACGTAGCACATACCTACGGAACTGATAGACAAGATTGCGCAATTTCTTCTGGGAGGCAGGGTGACCGGCTGGCAGAACTATGCAAAAGGAAGTCTGGGCTATCTGGGAGGCAAGACTGGTTGCTGGATTTGTGCAACGTGTAATCAGGACTGGTTGTTGGCTGTTGGGATTGCGCAATGTGCAATTCCAGCTAGGAGTGACTGCATTGCGCGATTTTTTGAGCCACTAGTCACTGTCCCTCATAAATATGCAAAATAGTCCTGGAGGATAGTGTTGGGTAGAAATGCACATTTTTGGAGAGGAAGACAGAGCCTTCCTTCCCCAAATCCTCAATGCTGTCTAAGTGAAGGCAGAGTCTTGGCCAAGGTTGGCTAAACTCGCTGACGGGCAACTTAAAGAAAATATGAAAGTGAATGCAAGGTAACACAAAGTGAAAGCAGAAGTGATTGAGAATGCATGCAAACATGAATGAAAGATTGAGTAAACAGATCAACATGCATGTGGGTGAAGCGAGTCACCAAATTGGTGACCATTCATGCAAAACAGTTTCATGCATGCGATAGTAGTGAGATAGCAACAAAAAATGAAACAGTGCTAGGACAAGATAGTATACATGTAAATGACAACAACTGTTTAAAGAAATCAAGTAAACAACACTAACGCAAGAGAATACACAAAAAGAGATGAAAATGCTAAAAAAGACAAGTTGAGGCCACTTACCCATGAATAGTAGAGCCCGATGTGTTGAAGAGTCCTGGATGTGTTGTGGGATGTCAAAGCTCCAAGATTGCTGTGAAATAATGAGCTCTGATGCGTCGAATAAATAAGTTTTGAGCTCATGCGCATGCCACAAATCTAAGAAAAAGTGACACTTGGAGGAATGTTTCTAAAACAACTTTACATGAAACCTCCAGCTACTAAAAATAGCTCCCTGAATCATGGAATGCCTTTTGCATGTTGCCTTTTGCTATTCTAGGAAAAAGAAAGCCATGCATGCAAGTCAAGTTTCCTTGGTCCCAGGTGGAACTGGTCAACCCAACTACTCATGCATGAAGCTGCTCAACTGCTTGAAGGAAATGCACATTTCTAGATGGGACTTGGGCTAGCTTCTCAAGAAATTTACGCAATTTTTGGGCAGAGCAGCTAACTACTACCTAGATTTGTTCAAATTCTCGGTTGAGAAGCATTGCTAGGGAAAATTGTGCAATTCTCACTGTGAGGATTGGCTGTAAGAATTTTGCAATTTTGGAGCCCAGTAGACTTCCAGATAGGATTGCGCAATTCCTAGAGGGAAGGTTGGTTTCCCTCTAGAAATGCACAATTTCTTGGGGGAGATGCTCAGCCTGCAACTGGACCAAGTTTGGATGAACAGCCTATGAGGGAAATGCATCAAGGTGTGATCGAGATGTTGCATTTTTGCAAGAAAAACACTGAAGCATTTGTACTTGACGAAGCAAGACAAGGTGTTGTAGAAAGTTGGTAGGGAGGCTCTAAAACAAAGCTAAGGCAAAATTTTGGAGCTTGGTTGTAGCTACTAGAACAAGAGGACAAGGGGAAAAGGGGAAGTAGATTCCCCCTCTAATATTAAAAGTCTCTCATGATTAATAGAAGTTGGGAGAGAACTATTAACCAATGATTCAGATTTAGTTGGTTTCAAGGATATTTGAACTAAATATTGAAACTTATCTTTCATAAAATCCCAATCTATATCTTCCTTAGAAAATTCATAACACAAGCAAAGAAATATATTAGCAAAGTTCTCTATTGATTCATTAGGCTTAATTCTAAGTTGATTAATTTTTTTATAAACATCTCGGAAATCATAATTGTCAAAGGTGTGATGGAGCTCCTTCAACAGTTGTTCAAATTAATGAATGGAATTATTTGGTATGTTATGACACCACATCTTAACTCGACCTTCAAGTGTGAGGATGAACAATTTCCAAGCAACATCTTCACAACTGATTTCATGAGATTCATAAAACTTAAGAAATAGAGATGTATGGTCAGCCATGGATATCTCACCCTTGCCATCAAAATTTAATTGAGACAAGCTACAAAAAAATTCCATAGCAAGTGAATGTTTAAGATTCATTCTACTACAAAAGCATCCTAGGAGTATGATTTGGGAACGCTCCATTCAATATAAGAGATTCAAAATAAACTCAACAGGATTAGCTTGTATCTATCCCTCCTTCTAGTGCCAACTGTTGACGGTGCCAGAAATCCATCAACCAAGGGGGTCTCCCCAGTATGAAGTCCCAATTAGACCTCATACCATTTGGAGTAGGAGCCCCAACCATAAATATGGTCAGTTTCCATTATCCTTAGGAATTTTCCTTAGCTGCAAGTATCAACATAAGAGATTATGAAAATAATCTTTGAAACAAGAGAGTAAGTTGACACTGTGAGGCATACAATTATAATGCACATAAGGTCCTTTCGTAGAAGGGAAAAGAGAAAGTGAGTCTCTAAGAGAAAAGTGAAAGTACTATCCTAAAAGAAACACACAAAAGCATGAAAGAATGGTTGATTAAGCTACAAATTAGTTGTAACATCCCTGGTCAAAAATACATGTAATAAAGTTAATAAAGGCAAAATAAGACCTTGGTCATGGGACATGTATTCCATGATGAATGTTGGGAAGAAACATAATGATGGGGATCACTTGTGATTAAATAATGGCTATAGAAATTGCAAAGGCAATGGCAAAGGCTTTGGAAAGGCATGAGGCATTAATTGGTATTTTATTTATGAAAATAATGGAAATTAAGAGAAAAGGAAGGTTAAAGGTCACAGGTTGCATATGAGGAGGAAAATAATGGAAAATGAAGAAAATAGAGGCCTCATTAATAAAAAGTCTTCTAAGGATCAGTTGACAAAATTTTGTTAGTTCAGTTTTGCAGCTCTCTCTCTCTCTCTATGCTCTCTCTCCCATAATCTTGGACACTTAGAGTTTTCTTGGAGCAATATTGAAGGAGTGTGGCATACTTAGGATTTGGATCAAGAAGGAAAAGTAAAAGAAGGAAAGCACAAGAGGAAATTTGGATCAATAGCTACAACACATTTCTCTTGCAGGTACTGAGTTGCATGTATTATTTCCTTGCTAGTTTTGGAATTCATGGAATATGCATGTGGTTATTTGGTTATGATCTATCATTGGCATGGAGTATTTCCTTGATTGATAGTGGTTTTTCCTAGCCTTTCCATTTCCTGGATAGCCATGGCGTTGTGGTTTTTACTTTTATTTATGGTTGGTTATCATATTCGTTTGTTTGTGGGTAGAGTTAATAGTTTTTGGATCCTTGGTTGGAAAAATGCTTTGGAAGCCCTATAACAACTTGGGTTGAGTTACTAGTCTTGAAACCTTGGTTGGAAAAACACTCTGGAGCCCTTGGTGGGTTGAATTACTAGTCCTAGAGCCTTGGTTAGAAAAACACTCTGGAACTTGGTAACAGTTGTGGGTTGTCTTACTAGTCCTAGAAGCATTGTTTCAAACACACGCTCTGGAGCCCTAGATAGCTTGGGTGGAGACCAATCTGGTGATGGTTAGTGATGTCTGACCATGAGGTGTAATCATTGGTTGAGGGTTGAGGTGGCTTGGCGCATGGAAGCCCTAGTTCGACTTTGTTGGATTTGTTTCATGAGATCACACATTCATGCTTGGAATATGGCACAAGTGTGATTGGTTGAAAGATAGATTTGGTTTAGCCCAATCTATGGTTTGGTGGTTTGTGGAAGTCCCATACCAGGTTGGCCTATGCATTCCTTACTAAGAGCTCCTTCTCCCTGGTATTTTATGTGTAAATTTATCGACTTATATGTGGATTTTATGTTTGTTATATCCTTGTTATTTTTGTTGGTTATGATTATGTTCTGTGATAGAGTTGATGTATGGCCTGCATCATGTTTCGATTAGTAAATGAATGTACATTGAATATATGACCTAATAGATTATAATAAAACTATTTTGATAAGGCATCAATGTTTTTTAGTGATGCTCAGATAAGTATGAGACCCTTATGCTCATACCTGTTGTTATGACATGTAGATTGCATATTTGTGACATGTTCCACGAAATTCTTGTCATTGTTAGTAGGGGTCTAGTCAAGTCCTTGATCAAGTTTGTTATCAAAATCATTGCCTTGATGTATTTTATCAGTTCTTCAAATTTCATGGAGTTCTGGGCAGTAACTGGGTCCTAGCCCTGGAAAATATCCTTAAATCTTGCAGTTGTTAGTATAGCACTGGTAGAAAAAGGCTACAGTCGCACTCGGGTAGGCTCATGGGAGTGACTAGAGGCTCTCAGTCGCTTGGAGAGTTTAGCAAATGAGTGACTGGGGCTCTAGTTTATAAAAAGTTAAGTTTCCTCAGGGGTTGGTCACCAAGAAGGGTTGGTTAGCTCTTGGAGGTTTTGTAGCATGTGTGGAAGGTGAGATTGGTCTTTTCATGTTGGTTCTACTTCCATAACTATACTTGGGGAGTTGAATCATATCATGGTAACTCTTTGTCACATGTTTCTGTTGGGTAACAGAGGTCCCGCGTAAGGGTTTTGGGGTAGAAATCCCAAGGAGTAGGATTTAGATATTGTAAAAACTCTAAAATATGTGGAGTGCGAAGTATAATAGATTGAGTCAAAGGGTAGTCCGCCTGAAAATAATAAAAAATAATGTAAATAGAGTCAACCCGCGCAAGGAGCACGGGCCAGGGAAGGGTATAAATAGAGTGCAGCTCTATGAGGGACAGGCAGTTTTTTTGGAGGATGAGATGTAATGGGTTCTGAAAGAAGATAGTCTGAAAGCATCTGTAAGTCTGAGTCAAGGGATATGGGTAGTAAGTAGAGGCTCTGCAGTTGTGTGTGCAGAGGCCTGGAAAGTTTGCAACTGTGTGCGCGGACCCCTGCAGCTGAGTGCGCAGGGTGGATCTGGATGTAGTAGTGAAGATTGTTAATAAAGATAATTTTGCTCTGAATTCTGTGTTAAATGCGACTTTACTCTTTCATGGTAAATAAATTGTTATGATCTATGCATTTCTACTGTTGAATACTTGTGAACTAGGTTTATTCTTGATGCACGAAAGTAACCAGAAACAATAACAGTTTACTTAAAAAAACACTCTAACGAGATCAAAATAGTAATAATTGATCCAATCTGTAATAAGCGCAATAAGGGTAACTGAATCTGTGCAACGTGAGGCTGTAGAACGGCACGTGAACCTCACAAACCACATCTAGACATCCCAAGGGTGCAGAAACCTTGTTCCAGCACCCTCCCCTGCTACCTCGGGTGAGACCTCAATCCGCACTCCACAGGCTATTGCCAAAAGGGCCAGTAGCTGTGGGATTTGTTTGGCTAAATAACTCTTCTGAACCTAGGTAGGCCCCTAAAATGGTTCCATTGCCGGGACCGGGATCTGCATAAGGGGTGTTTGATGTAAAGTGCGGAGATTCGATAGAAGAGTGCATCGAGAAATCAAAAGAGGTAAGAATGAAAAAAGGTAGTTATGGCGAATGTGATTCAATTACCATTGTTCAAAGGAGTAGGAGGCGAAGACCCAGAACAATTTTGGTTTGTACTAACATCAGTATGGAATGCATAGTACGTCACAGATGCTAATATCAAGAAAGCCATCTTCGTTAGCGCACTACAGGATCGCACGCTAACTTGGTATATGAAGTATTCAAGCACTAACCCAACAACAGGGATAATGGACATCCATATTGAATTAAAAAAGAAGTTTAGCTGGTTTAAGTCAGAAGCACAGTCGGTTGTGGGATTCAAAGAAATAATGATGATGCCTGGTGAGACCCCGTGGAATTTGGATCAGAGGTTGAAAAGCACTATTCGTGAGGCCAACATGACTTTGACGGACGCACAACAATGCTCTTTGTTCATCACATCACTAACGCCATATCTGAAGATGGCATTGTCACAACAAAAGATCTCAACCCAAGCAGAAGCATTAGAGGCAGCAATGCAGTTGCATGAAACCCCGGTTCAAGACTGAGGGTTTGGATTTCAGCAAATCTAAGCGCAACTCCAAAATCTATATTTAGAAATACAGATGGTAAAACAAGACCAGACACCGCGCCTAGACGTTTGGGAAGAAGTATGGTGTATCAAGTGTAGGGGCCAAGGACCTGATAAGGACCACTATCTGGTCTTAGTAAATTTTGTGGTAACAGGGGGGCCAACCCCCTTGCAACCAGAGGTACAGGCAGGACCAAGCACGATTACCCTGCTCTAGTGTGCAATCTGTCAAGTAGGAGGGAAGCACAACACGATAACTATCATTTATTGCCAAGATATAACCAGACCCCCCAGCAGCTCTTTTACAACTTTTGTAGCTCGGTGGGTCATGAAGAAAGGGATTATTGTAACTATCAAATTTTGATGAACTAGACACCGACCTACGAAATGCAGACTAAGGGGCGAGGTCAGGATCCAGCCACGACGTTTGTGTGTGGTGGGTTCCCATGACGCAGTCGAGGACGAGGCGGAATGGGACCAGGAAGGGATCGCGGGTAGCTAATCTGATACAACTGTGGGGGACCGGGACATTATGATCCAGGTGGATATTGGTGGCCACCTGCCAAGTCCACATGGACCCCCACCATTGTCTTTCTCAGCATTTTCAGTTTCCTTAATTGTAGCACAACTTACTATTTTTAGCAGTTTTTCGGGTCCTGAACTTCCGGAGCCATTTTGAGGCCCTAAACGACGTTTTTTTGGGATCCCAGGGGCAACACAGGTCCATGGAACATGGACCAGTGTTGCCGTTCCAACAATGATAGTGCTCGAATAGATCTTTCTAATGAGCTATTGTACGCGTCAAACGGGGATCATATGCTAAAGTTACGACCCCGGGAAGTTGAGTACCAACTTACCCCCAAACGGGGCCCACAGTTTGGCGTTTCATCTCCTAGGGTTAGGTTTTGGAATGTTAAGGGTTTTTCATTGTTTCTCAACAATAAATAGGCCTTCGAGCCTCATTGTAAGTCAGTTCAGAGGCATGTAGCCCACACATCTCTTCTCAGAGATAGCTAACATCGCCCTAGCTAGTTTATTTCCATTTCTGATTGTAAGCATATTTCAGTATTTTCCATTAATGAAATGAAGTATTATTTCCGCTGCATATTTGTGTATATGGTTATCTCTGTAATTTGTTGCGTTCCTGTTTAATTCCGGATCAGTGGTATCAGAGCGGTCTGCTTTTTCTCTGTTTTTCTTTGCATGTCCCCAACAAGGTCGGGATATAAGGAGTTAGGGCTTGAACTGGTTGAACCTTTGCAAGACCAGCCTCGCAAATCCCGACGGCCTCGCATGGCGGACGAGAAGAAAGACGAGGGGGCAGGAGATCCCATCAAAATCTTGCTCGAAGAAGCGCTCGAGCGACAACGGAACGCGATGATGGACAGCTTTGCGCAGATCCTTCAGCGGCTACCCAGAAGCGGCGCATCGTCTTCCAGCAGCTTCTCTGGAAACGCCACACCCTTTAAGGTACAAGTTAATTTTGAAATCCCCATATTCGAGGGTCAGATAGACGCTGATGCCGTAGATAAATGGTTAAATCTGCTAGAGGGTTATTTTTCTGTTCATGAATTTTCGATTCGGGAAAAGATTGTTTTTTCTCTTCTCAAAGCAGCCCCCCACGTCAAGGACTGGTGGGAAACCTACTGCGAGCAGAAGGATGAAAGTACTGGCTCACTATTTTCAGCCGCACCCACCTGGGACTCGTTTCGGGCTGCCATCAAGGAGCAGTACTACCCTGTCGGGAGCTATGAGGATGAATACATAAAGTGGACCACGCTGCGGCAGGGAAGGGACCAAGACGTGCCGGAGTTCACCAAT